>SZWC01006312.1:50829-70743 GCA_023375785.1 Penium margaritaceum | reverse complement strand
CAACCCAAATTCCAACCCAACTTCCATCCCAACTTCAAACCCAATATCCAACCGAACTTCCGACCAAACTTTCAACCCAACTTCCAACCCAACTTCCAATCCAGCTACCAACCCAACTTGCACCCAAACGTCCAACGCAACTTCCAACCAAACTTCCACCCCAACTTCAGACCCAACGTTCTACCCAACTTCCAGCCCAACTTCCAACCCAACTTCCATCCCATTTTGCATCCCAACTTCCAACCCAGCTTCCAATCCAACTCCCGACCTAAATTCCAACCGAACTTCCAACCCAGCTTCCAACCCAACTTCCAGCCCAATTTCCAACCCAGCTTTCATCCCAACTTCCAACCCAATTTTCAACCCAAAGCCTAACCCAAATTCCAGCCCAACTTCCATCCCAACTTTCGTCCCCACTTCCAATTCAACTTCCATCTAAACGTTTAACCCAACTTCCAACCCAACTTCCAACCCAGCTTCCAACCCAGCTTCCAACCCAACGTCCAACCCAACTTCCAACCCAACTTCCATCCCATTTTCCATCCTAACTTCCAACCCAACTTCCATCCCAGCTTCCATCCCAACTTCCAACTCAACTCTCAACCCAACTTCCAACCCAACTTTTAAACCAACTTCCAACCCAACTTCCAATCCAACTTCCCACCCAAGTTTCAACCCAACTTACAACCCAACTTCTAGCCCAGCTTCCATCCCATCTTCCATCCCAAATTCCAACCCAACTTCCAACCCAACTTCCAACCCAACTTCCAACCCAACTTCCAGTCCAACTTCCAGCCCAACGTCCAACCCAACTCCCAACCCAACTTCCAACCCAACTTCCAACCCAACTTCCAACCCAACTCCCAACATAATTTCCAACCGAACAACCAACCCAACTTTCAACCCAATGTCGAACCCAACTTCCAACCCAACTTCCAACCCAACTTCCAACCCAACTTCGAACCCAAATTCCAACACAACCTCCATCCCTACTTCCATCCCATCTTCCATCCGAACTTCTAAGCCAACTTCCATCTGAACTTCCAACCCAACTTCCAAACCAACTTCCAACCAAAATTCCAACCCCACTTCCAACCCAACATACAACCCAACTTCTAAACCAGCTTTCAACCCAAGTTTTAACCCAAATTCTAACCCAACTTCCATCCCAGCTTCCATCCCAACTTCCAACGCAACTTCCATCCCAACTTCCAACCCAACTTCTAACCCAACTTTCAACCCAACTTCCAACCCAACTTCCAACCCAACTTCCAACCCAACTTCCATCCCAACTTCCAACGCAACTTCCATCCCAACTTCCAACCCAACTTCTAACCCAACTTTCAACCCAACTTCCAACCCAACTTCCAACCCAACTTCCAACCCAACTTCCATCCTATTTTCCATCCCAACTTCCAACCCAACTTCCATCCCAACTTCTATCCCAACTTCTAACCCAAATTTCAACCCAAATTCCAACGCAACTTCCAACCCAACTTTCAACCCAACTTACAACCCAAGTTCCAACCCAACTTCCATCCCATCTTCCATCCCAGCTTCCAACCAAACTTCCATCCCAAATTCCAACCCACCATCCAACCCAACTTCCAACCCAACTTCCAACCCAACTTCCAACCCAACCTCCAACCCAACTTCCAACACAACTTCCAACCCAACTTCCAATCCGACTTCCAGCCCGACTTCCCACCCAAATTCCAACCCATGTTCCGACCCAACTTCCAACCCAACTTCCAACCCAACTTCCAATCCAACTCCCAACCTAAATTCCAACCAAACTTCCAACCCAACTTCCAACCCACCGTCCAACAAAATTTCCAACCCAACTTCCAACCCAACTTCCAACCCAATATCCAACCCAACTTCCAATCCAACTTTCAAAACAGCTTTCAACCAAAATTCCAACCCAAATTCCATCCCCATTGATCCCAACTTCCATTCCAACTTCCAACGCAACTTCCATCCCAACTTCCAACCCAACTTCCAACCCAACTTCCAACCCAGCTCCCAGCCCAACTTCCAACCATACTTCCAACCCACCTTCCAACTCAACTTCCAACCCAAATTCTAACCCAAATTCCAGCCAAACTTCCATCCCAACTTCCATCACCACTTCCAGCCCAGCTTCCAAACCAACTTCAAACCCAACTTCCAACGCAACTTCCAACCGAACTTCCAACCGAACTTCCAACCCAAATTCCAACCCAACTTCCAACCCAGCTTCCAACCCAATTTCCAACCCAACTTCCAGCCCAACTTCCATCCCATTTTCCATTCAAACTTCCATCCCAACTTCCATCCCAACTACCATCCCAACTTCCAACCCAACTTCCAACCCAACTTCCAACCCAACATCCAACCCAACTTCCAATCAAACTTCCCACCCAAATTTCAACCCAAATTCCAACCAAAATTCCAACCCTACTTCCATCCCAACTTCAAACCCAATATCCAACCTAACTTCCGACCAAACTTTCAACCCAACTTCCAACCCAACTTCCAATCCAGCTTCCAACCCAACTTCCACCCAAACGTCCAACGCAACTTCCAACCAAACTTCCACCCCAACTTCAAACCCAACGTTCTACCCAACTTCCAGCCCAACTTCCAACCCAACTTCCACCCAAACGTCCAACGCAACTTCCAACCAAACTTCCACCCCAACTTCAAACCCAACGTTCTACCCAACTTCCAGCCCAACTTCCAACCCAACTTCCAGCCCAACTTCCATCCCATTTTCCATCCCAACTTCCAACCCAACTTCCAGTCCAACTCCCGACCTAAATTCCAACCGAACTTCCAAAGCAACTTCCAACCCAACTTCCAACCCAATTTCCAACCCAACTTTCATCCCAACTTCCAACCCAATTTCCAACCCAAATTCTAACCCAAATTCAAGCCCAACTTCCATCCCAACTTCCTTTCCCAATTCCAATTCAAATTCCATCTAAACGTTTAACCCAACTTCCAAACCAACTTCCAACCCAACGTCCGACCCAACTTCCAACCCAACTTCCAACCCAACTTCCAACCCAGCTTCCAACCCAGCTTCCAACCCAACTTCCAACCAAACTTCCAACCCAACTTCCATTGCATTTTCCATCCCAACTTCCATCCCAACTTCCATCCCAGCTTCCATCCCAACTTCCAACTCAACTTTCAACCCAACTTCCAACCCAATTTCCAACCCAACTTCCAACCCAACTTCCAATACAACTCCCCACCCAAGTTTCAACCCAACTTTCAACCCAACTTCTAGCCCAGCTTCCATCCCATCTTCCATCCCAAACTCCAACCCAACTTCCAACCCAACTTCCAACCCAACTCCCAACCCAACTTCCAGTCCAATTTCCAGCCCAACGTCCAACCCAACTCCCAACCCAACTTCCAACCCAACTTCCAACCCAACTTCCAACCCAACTTCCAACCCAACTCCCAACCCAACTCCCAACCCAACTTCCAACCCAACTTCCAACCCAACTTCCAACCCAACTTCCAACCCAACTCCCAACCTAATTTCCAACCGAACTTCCAACCCAACTTCCAACCCAATGTCCAACCCAACTTCCAACTCAACTTCCATCCCAACTTCCAACTCAACTTCCAACCCTAAATCCAACACAACTTCCAACCCAACTTGCAACAGAGCTTCCATCCGAACTTCTAAGCCAACTTCTATCCCTACTTCCAACCCAAATTTCAATCCTTCTTCCAAACCAACTTACAACCCAACTTCCAAACCAACTTTCTACCCAAATTTTAACCCAAATTTCAACCCAACTTCCAACCCAATTTCCATCCCACATTCCAACCCAACTTCCATCCCAACTTGCATCCCAATTTCTAACCCAGCTTTCAACCCAACTTCCAACCCAACTTCTAACCCAACATTCAACCCAACTTCATACCCATCTTCCATCCCAACTTCCAACCCAACTTCCATCCTATTTTCCATCCCAACTTCCAACCCGACTTCCATCCTAATCTTCATCCCAACTTCTAACCCAAATTTCAACCCAACTTCCAACCCAACTTCCAACCCAACTTTCAACCCAACTTACAACCCAACTTCCAACCCAACTTCCATCCCATCTTCCATCCCAGCTTCCAACCAAACTTCCATCCCAACATCCAACCCAGCATCCAACCCAACTTCCAACCCAACTTCCAATCCAATTCAAACCCAACTTCCAACCCAAATCCCAACCCAACCTCCAACCCAACTTCCAACCCAACTTCAAACCCAACTTTCAATCCCACTTCCAGGCCAAGTTCCATTCCAACTTCAACCCCAACTTCCAACCCAACTCCGAACCCAACTTCCAACCCAACTTCAAATCCAACTCCCGACCTAAATTCCAGCCAAACTTCCAACCCAACATCCAAACAAATTTCCAACCCAACTTCCAACCCAACTTCCAACCCAATTTCCAACCCAACTTCCAATCCAACTTTCAAAACAGCTTTCAACCCAACTTCCAACCCAAATTCCAACCCAACATCAATCCCAACTTCCATCCCAACTTCCAACTCAACTTCCATCCCAACTTCCAACCCAACTTCCAACCCAACTTCCAACCCAAAGTCTAACCCAAATTCCAGCCAAACTTCCATCCAAACTTCCATCACCACTTCCAACTCAACTTCCACCTCAAATAATATATCAACTTCCGAACAAACTTCCAACCAAACTTCCAACCCAACTTCCAACCCAACTTCCAACCCAACTTCCAACCCAACTTCCAACCCAACTTCCAACCCAACTTCCAACCCAGCTTCCAACCCAATTTCTAACCCAACTTTCAACCCAACTTCAATCCCATTTTCCATCCCAACTTCCAACCCAACTTCCTTTCCAACTTCCATCAGAAAATCCAACCCAACTTCCAACCCAACTTCCAACTCAACTTCCAACCCAACTTCCAATTGAACTTCCCACCCAAGTTTCAACCCAACTTCCAACCCAAGTTCCAATCCAGCTTCCAACCCAACTTCAAACCAAACGTCCAACCCAACTTCCAACCCAACTTCCACCCCTACTTCAAACTCAATGTTCAACCCAATTTCCAACCCAACTTCCAACCCAACTTCCAGCCCAACTTCCATCCCATTTTCCATCCCAACTCCCAACCCAATTTCCATCCCAACTTCCAACCCAATTTACAATCCAATTTCCAACCCATCTTCCAACCCAACTTCTAATCCAACTTGCAACCTAACTTCCAACCCAAATTCCAGCACAACATCCAACCCAACATCCATCCCAACTTATAACGCAACTTCCAACCCAACATTCAACCTGACTTTCAACCCAACATGCAATCCAAATTTCAACCCAACTTCCAACCCAACTTCCAACCCAACATCCAACCAAACTTCCAACCCAACTTCCAACCCAACTTCCAACACAATATCCAACCCAACATCCAATCCAACTTCCAACCCAACATCCAACCCAACTTACAACCCAACTCCCATCCCATCTTCCATCCAGACTTCCAACCAAACTTCCATCCCAACTTCCGACCCAATGTCCAACCCAACTTTCAGTCCAACTTCCAACCCAACTTCCAACCCAACTTCTAACCCAACTTCCAACCTAACTTCCAATCCAACTTCCAACCCAACTTCAAATACAACATCCAACCCAACTTCAATCCCAGCTTCCATCCGAACTTCAAAGTCAACTTCCATCCCAACTTCCAACCCAACTTCCAAACCAACTTCAACCCAAAATTCCAACCCAACTTCCAACCCAACTTTCAACCCCACTTCCAACCCAACCTCCAAACCAACTTTCAACCCAAGATTTAACCCAACTTCCAACCCAAGTTCCATTCCAACTTCCCACTCAACTTCCATCCCAACTTCCAACCCAACTTCAAAACCAACTTTCAACCCAACTTCCAACCCAACTTCGAACTCAACTTCCAAACCAACTTCCAAGCCAACCTCCAACCCAATTTCCAACCCAACTCGCAACCAAGCTTCCAGCCCAATTTCCAACCCAACTTCCAACCCAGATTTCAAAACAGCTTTCAGCCCAACTTCCAACCCAAATCCCAACCCAAAATCCATCCCAACTTCCATCCCACCTTACAACTCAACTTCCATCCCAACTTCCAACCCAACTTCCAACCCAACTTCCAACCCAACTTCCAACACAACTTCCAACCAAGCTTCCAACCCAACTTCCAACCCAGCTTCAAACCCAATTCCCAACCCAACTTCCAACCCAAAGTCTAACCCAAATTCCAGCCCAACTTCCATCCCAACTTCTATGCCCACTTCAAACTCAAGTTCCATCTAAAACTTTAACCCAACTTTCAAACTAAATTCCAACCCAGCTACCAACCCAACTTCCAACCCAACTTCAAACCCAACTTCCAACCCAACTTCCAACCCAGCTTCCAACCCAACTTCCAAACCAACTTCCAACACAACTTCCATCCCATTTTCCATCCCAACTTCCATCCCAACTTGCATCCAAACTTGCATCCCAACTTCCAACCAAACTTTCAACCCATCTTCCAACCCAACTTCCAATCCAACTTCCCACCCAACTTCCAATCAAACTTCCAACCCAACTTCCAACCAAACTTCCAACCCAACTTAAACCCAACTTCCACCCCAACTTCCAACCCAACGTTCAACCCAACTTCCAACCCAACGTCCAACCCAACTACCAGCCCAACTTCCATCCCATTTTCCAGTCCAACTTCCATCCCATTTTCCAGTCCAACTTCCACCCCAACGTCCAACCCAACTTCCAAACCAACTTCCAACCCAACTTCCAGCCCAACTTCCAAACCAACTTCCAACCCAACTACCAACCCAGCTTCCATCCCATTTTCCACCCCTATTCCAACCCAACTTCCATCCCAACTTCCATCCCAACTTCTAGCCCTACTTTCAATCCACCTCTCAACCCAACTTCCAACCGAACTTTCAACGCAACTTTCAACCCAAATTTCAATCCAACTTCCCACCCAACTTCCAACCCAACTTCCAACCCAACTTCCAACCCAACTTCCATCCCAACTTAAAACACAACATCCGACCCAACTTCTGACCTAACTTTCAACCCAACTTTCAACTCAACTTCCAACCCAACTTCCAACCCAACTTCCAACCAAACTTCCATCCCAACTTCCAACCCAAATTCCATCCCAACTTCCAACCCAACATCCATCCCAACTTCCAACCCAACGTCCAACCCAAATTTCATCCCAACTTCCAACCCAACTTCCAGCCCAACTTCCATCCCGTTTCCCGTCCCATTCTCCAACCCAACTTCCATCCTAACTTCCAACCCAACTTCAAACCAAACTTCCAACGCAACTTCCAACCCAACATCAATCCCAACTTCCAACACAACTTCCAACCCAACTTTCAACATGAGTTTCAACCCAACTTCCAACCCAACTTCAAACCCAACTTCCAACCCAACTTCCAACCCAACTTCCAACCCACCTTCAAACCCAATTTCCAATCCAAATTCCAACCCAACTTCCTGCCCAACTTCCAACCCAACTTCCAACCCAAATTCCAACCCAACTTCCTGCCCAACTTCCAACCCAACTTCCAACCCAACTTCCGACCCAGCTTCCAACCCAACATCCAACCCAATGTCGAACCTAACTTCCAATCCAACTCCCAACCCAACTTCCAACCAAACGTACAATCCAAATTTCGGCCCAACTTGCATCCCATCTTCCATCCCAACTTCCAACCAAACTCCCATCCCAAATTCCAACCCAGCATCCAGCCCTTTTTCCAACCGAACTTCCAACCCAAGTCAAACCCAACTTCCAACCCAACTTCCAATCCAACTTTCGACCCAACTTCCAACCCAACTTCCAACCCAACTTCCAACCCAATTTCCAGTCCAACTTCAAGCCCAACTTCCAACCCAACTTCCAACCCAACTTCCAACCCAACTCCCGAACTAAATTCCAACCGAGCTTCCAACCCAACTTCGCACCCAACATCTAACCCAACTTCCAACCCAACTTCCAACCCAACTTTGAAAACAACTTTCAACCAAACTTCCAACCTAAATTCCAACCCATCTTCCATCCAAACTTCCAACTCAACTTCCATCCCAACTTCCAGCCCAGTTTCCAACCAAAATTCCAACCCATCTTTCAACCCAGCTTCCAACCCAACTTCCAGCCCAACTTCCAACCCAACTTCTAACCCAGCTTCCAACCAAAAGTCTAACCCAAATTCCAACCCAGCTGACATCCCAGCTTCCATCCCCACTTCCAACTCAACTTCCATCCCAACTTTTAACCCAACTTTTAAACCAACGTTTAACCCAACTTCCAACCCAACTTCCAACCCAACTTCCAACCCAACTTTCAACCCAACTTCCATCCCATTTTCCATCTAAACTTCAAACCCAACTTCCATCCCAACTTCCATCTTAACTTCCAATCCAACTTTCAACCCAACTTCCAACCCAATTTCCAACCCAACTTCCAGCCCAACTTCCAGTCCAACTTCCCATGCAACTTTCAACCCAACTGCCAACCAAGTTCCAACCCAACTTCCATCCCAACTTCAAACCCAACATCCAACCCAACTTCCGACCTAGCTTACAGCCCAACTTCCAACCGAACTTCCAATCCAACTTCCAACCCAACTTCCAACCAAACTTCCAACCCAACTTCCAAGCAAACGTCCATCCCAACTTCCAACCCAACGTTGAACCCAACTTCCAACCCAAATTCCAACCCAACTTCCATCCCATTTTCCATCCAAACTTGCAACCAAAGTTCCATCCCAACTTCCAACCCAACTTCCAGCCCAACGTCCAACCCAACTGCCAACCCAACTTCTAATCCAACTTGTAACCCAACTTCCAACCCAAATTCCAGCACAACTTCCAACCCAACATCCATCCCAACTTCCAACGCAACTTCCAACCCAACTTTCAACCTGACTTTCAGCCCAACTTCCAACCCAACTTCCAACCCAACTTCCAACCCAACTTTCAACCCAACTTCCAACCCAACTTCCAACCTAACTTCCAGCTCAATTTTCAACCCATCTTCCATCCCAACTTCAAACCCAACATCCAACCCAAGTTCCGACCTAACTTTCAACCCAACTTCCAACCCAACTTCCAACCCAACTCCCACCCAAACTTCCATCCCAACTTCAAACCAAACTTCCATCCCAGCTCCCAACCCAACATCCATCCCAACTTCCAACCCAACTTCCAACCCAAGATCCATCCCAACTTCCAACCCAACTTCCAACACAACTTCCATCCTATTTTCCATCCCAACTTCCAACCCAACTTCCATCCCAACTTCCAACCCAACTTCCAACCCAACTTCCAATCCAACTTCCAACCCAACTTTTAATCCAACTTCCTACCCAACTTCCAACCCAACTTCCAACGCAACTTCCAACCCAACTTCCAACGCAACTTCCAACCCAACTTCCAACGCAACTTCCAACCCAACTTCCAACGCAACTTCCAACCCAACTTCCAACGCAACTTCCAACCCAACTTCCAACGCAACTTCCAACCCAACTTCCAACGCAACTTCCAACCCAACTTCCAACGCAACTTCCAACCCAACTTCCAACGCAACTTCCAACCCAACTTCCAACGCAACTTCCAACCCAACTTCCAACGCAACTTCCAACCCAACTTCCAACGCAACTTCCAACCCAACTTCCAACGCAACTTCCAACCCAACTTCCAACGCAACTTCCAACCCAACTTCCAACGCAACTTCCAACCCAACTTCCAACGCAACTTCCAACCCAACTTCCAACGCAACTTCCAACCCAACTTCCAACGCAACTTCCAACCCAACTTCCAACGCAACTTCCAACCCAACTTCCAACGCAACTTCCAACCCAACTTCCAACGCAACTTCCAACCCAACTTCCAACACAACTTCCATCCTATTTTCCATCCCAACTTCCAACCCAACATCCAACCGAACTTCCAATCAAACTTCCCACCCAAGTTCCAACCCAACTTCCAACCCAACTCCCATCCCATTTTCCATCCAAGCTTCCTACCCAACTTCCATCCCAACTTCCATCCCAACTTCCAACCCAACTTCCAACCCAACTTCCAACCCAACATCCAACCGAAATTCCAATCAAACTTCCCAACCAAGTTCCAACCCAACTTCCAACCCAAATTCCAACCCAACTTCCATCCCAACTTCAAACCCAATATCCAACCTAATTTCCGACCAAAATTTCAACCCAACTTCCAACCCAACTTCCACCCAAACGTCCAACGCAACTTTCAACCAAACTTCCACCCAAACTTCAAACCCAACGTTCTACCCAACTTCCAGCCCAACTTCCAACTAAACTTCCAGCCCAACTTCCATCCCATTTTCCATCCCAACTTGCAACCCAACTTCCAATCCAACTCCCGACCTAAATTCCAACCGAACTTCCAACCCAACTTCCAACGCAACTTGCAACCCGATTTCCAACCCAAAGTCTAGCCCAAATTCCAGCCAAACTTCCATCCCAACTTCCGTCCCCACTTCCAATTCAACTTCCATCTAAACTTTTAACCCAACTTCCAAACCAACTTCCAACCCAACGTCCAACCCAGCTTCCAACCCAACTTCCAACCCAACTTTCAACCTAGCTTCCAACCCAGCTTCCAACCCAACTTCCAACCAAACTTCCAACCCAACTTCCATTGCATTTTCCATCCCAACCTCCAACCCAACTTCCATCCCAGCTTCCATCCGAACTTCCAGCTCAACTTTCAACGCAACTTCCAACCCAACTTCCAACACAACTTCCAACCCAACTTCCAATCGAACTTCCCACCCAATTTTCAACCCAACTTTCCACCCAACTTCTAGCCCATCTTCCATCCCATCTTCCATCCCAAACTCCAACCCAACTTCCAACCCAACTTCCAACCCAACTTCCAACCCAACTTCCAGTCCAATTTCCAGCCCAACGTCCAACCCAACTCCCAACCCAACTTCCAACCCAACTTCCAACCCAACTTCCAACCCAACTCCCAACCTAATTTCCAACCGAACTTCCAACCCAACTTCCAACCCAATGTCCAACCCAACTTCCAACCCAACTTCCAACCCAACTTCCAACCCAACTCCCAACCTAATTTCCAACCGAACTTCCAACCCAACTTCCAACCCAATGTCCAACCCAACTTCCAACCCAACTTCCAACCCAACTTCCAACTCAACTTCTAACCCAAAATCCAACACAACTTCCAACCCAACTTGCAACCCAGATTCCATCCAAACTTTTAAGCCAACTTCCATCCCTACTTCCAACCCAACTTCCAAACCAAGTTCCAACAAAAATTCCAACCCAACTTTCAATCCCACTTCCAAACCAACTTACAACCCAACTTCCAAACCAACTTTCTACCCAAATTTTAACCCAAATTCCAACCCAACTTCCATCCCAATTTCCATCCCACTTTCCAACCCAACTTCCATCCCAAATTCCATCCCAATTTCTAACCCAACTCTCAACCCAACATCCAACCCAACTTCTAACCCAACTTTCAACCCAACTTCATACCCATATTCCATCCCAACTTCCAACCCAACTTCCATCCTATTTTCCATCCCAACTTCCAACCCGACTTCCATCCCAACCTTCATCCCAACTTCTAACGCAAATTTCAACCCAACTTCCAACCCAACTCCCAACCCAACTTTCAACCCAACATACAACCCAACTTCCAACCCAACTTCCATCCCATCTTCCATCCCATCTTCCAACCAAACTTCCATCCCAACTTCCAACCCAGCATCCAACCCAACTTCCAACCCAACTTCCCATCCAATTCAAACCCAACTTCTAACCCAACTCCAAACCCAACCTCCAACCCAACTTCCAACCCAACTTCAAACCCAACTTTCAATCCAAATTCCAGGCCAAGTTCCAACCCAACTCCCAACCCAACTTCCAACCCAACTTCCAATCCAACCCCCGACCTAAATTCCAGCCAAACTTCCAACCCAACTTCCAACCCAACGTCCAACCAAATTTCCAACCCAACTTCCAACCCAACTTCCAACCCAATTTCCAACCCAACTTCCAATCCAACTTTCAAAACAGATTTCAACCCAACCTCCAAACCGAATTCCAACCCAACATCAATCCCAACTTCCATCCCAACTTCCAACTCAACTTCCATCCAAACTTCCAACCCAACTTCCAACCCAACTTCCAGCCCAGCTACCAACCCAACTTCCAACCCAACATCCAACCCAACTTCCAACCCAAAGTCTAACCCAAATTCCAGCCAAACTTCCATCCAAACTTCCATCACCACTTCCAACTCAACTTCCACCTCAAATTAGATATCAACTTCCAAACAAACTTCCAACCAAACTTCCAACCCAACTTTCAACCCAACTTCCAACCCAACTTCCAACCCAACTTCCAACCCAGCTTCCAACCCAATTTCTAACCCAACTTTCAACCCAACTTCCATCCCATTTTCCATCCCAAATTCCAACCCAACTTCCTTTCCAACTTCCATCCCAACATCCAACCCAACTTCCAACCCAACTTCCAACCCAAATTCCAACCCAACTTCCAATTGAACTTCCCACCCAAGTTTCAACCCTACTTCCAACCCAACTTCCAATCCAGCTTCCAACCCAACTTCCAACCAAACGTCCAACCCAACTTCCAACCCAACTTCCACCCCTACTTCAAACCCAACGTTCAACCCAATTTCCAACCCAACTTCCAACGCAACTTCCAGCTCAGCTTCCATCCCATTTTCCATCCCAACTACCAACCCAATTTCCATCCCAACTTCCAACCCAATTTACAATCCAATTTCCAACCCAACTTCCAACCCAACTTCTAATCCAACTTGCAACCTAACTTCCAACCCAAATTCCAGCACAACATCCAACCCAACATCCATGCCAACTTCCAACGGAACTTCCAACCGAACATTCAACCTGACTTTAAACCCAACTTCCAACCCAAATTTCAACCCAACTTCCAACCCAACTTCCAACCCAACATCCAACCAAACTTCCAACCCAACTTCCAACCCAACTTCCAACACAATATCCAAACCAACATCCCATCCAACTTCCAACCCAACATCCAACCCAACTTACAACCCAACTCCCATCCCATCTTCCATCCAGACTTCCAACCAAACTTCCATCCCAACTTCCGACCCAATGTCCAACCCAACTTTCAGTCCAACTTCCAGCCCAACTTCCAACCCAACTTCCAACCCAACTTCCAACCTAACTTCCGATCCAACTTCCAACCCAACTTCAAACACAACATCAAACCCAACTTCAATCCCAGCTTCCATCCGAACTTCAAAGCCATCTTCCATCCCAACTTCCAACCCAACTTCCAAACCAACTTCAACCCAAAATTCCAGCCCAACTTCCAACCCAACATTCAACCCCACTTCCAACCCAACTTCCAACCCAACCTCCAAACTAACTTTCAACCCAAGATTTAACCCAACTTTCAACCCAAGTTCCATTCCAACTTCCCACTCAACTTCCATCCCAACTTCCAACCCAACTTCAAAACCAACTTTCAACCCAACTTCCAACCCAACTTCGAACCCAACTTCCAACCCAACTTCCAAGCCAACCTCCAACCCAATTTCCAACCCAACTCGCAACCCAGATTCCAGCCCAATTTCCAACCCAACTTCCAACCCAGATTTCAAAACAGCTTTCAGCCCAACTTCCAACCCAAATTGCAACCCACAATCCATCCCAACTTCCATCCCAACTTCCAACTCAACTTCCATCCCAACTTCCAACCCAACTTCCAACCCAACTTCCAACCCAACTTCCAACACAACTTCCAAACCAGCTTCCAACCCAACTTCCAACCCAGCTTCAAACCCAACTTCCAACCTAACTTCCAACCCAAAGTCTAATCCAAATTCCAGCCCAACTTCCATCCCAACTTCCATCCCCACTTCAAACTCAAGTTCCATCTAAAACTTTAACCCAACTTCCAAACTGAATTCCAACCCAACTACCAACCCAACTTCCAACCCAACTTCATACCCAACTTCCAACCCAGCTTCCAACCCAGCTTCCAACCCAACTTCCAAACCAACTTCCAACCCAACTTCCATCCCATTTTCCATCCCAACTTCCAACCCAGCTTGCATCCAAACTTCCATCCCAACTTCCAACCGAACTTTGAACCCAATTTCCAACCCAACTTCCAATCCAACTTCCCACCCAAGTTTCAACCCAATTTCCAACCCAACTTCCAACCCAACTTCCATCACAACTTCAAACCCAACATCCAACCCAACTTCCGACCTAACTTCCAACCGAACTTCCAACCCAACTTCCAATCCAACTTCCAACCCCACTTCCAACCAAACTTCCAGCCCAACTTAAACCCAACTTCCACCCCAACTTCCAACCCAACGTTCAACCCAACTTCCAACCCAACGTCTAACCCAACTTCCAGCCCAACTTCCATCCCATTTTCCATTCCAACTTCCATCCCAACGTCCAATCCAACTTCCAAACCAACTTCCAACCCAACTTCCAACCCAACTTCCAACCCAACTTCCAACCCAACTTCCAAACCAACTTCCAACCCAACTACCAACCCAGCTTCCATCCCATTTTCCACCCCTATTCCAACCCAACTTCCATCCCAACTTCCATCCCAACTTCTAGCCCTACTTTCAATCCACCTCCCAACGCAGCTTTCAACCCAAATTTCAATCCAACTTCCCACCCAACTTCCAACCCAACTTCCATCCCAACTTCAAACACAACATCCAACCCAACTTCTGACCTAACTTTCAACCCAACTTTCAATTCACCTTCTAACCCAACTTCCAACCCAACTTCCATCCCAACTTCGATCCCAACTTCCAACCCAACTTCCATCCCAACTTCCAACCCAACATCCATCCCAACTTCCAACCCAACTTTCAACCCAAATTTCAACCCAACTTCCAACCCAACTTCCAACCCAACTTCCATCCCAACTTCGATCCCAACTTCCAACCCAACTTCCATCCCAACTTCGATCCCAACTTCCAACCCAACTTCCATCCCAACTTCGATCCCAACTTCCAACCCAACTTCCATCCCAACTTCGATCCCAACTTCCAACCCAACTTCCATCCCAACTTCGATCCCAACTTCCAACCCAACTTCCATCCCAACTTCGATCCCAACTTCCAACCCAACTTCCATCCCAACTTCGATCCCAACTTCCAACCCAACTTCCATCCCAACTTCGATCCCAACTTCCAACCCAACTTCCATCCCAACTTCGATCCCAACTTCCAACCCAACTTCCATCCCAACTTCGATCCCAACTTCCAACCCAACTTCCATCCCAACTTCGATCCCAACTTCCAACCCAACTTCCATCCCAACTTCGATCCCAACTTCCAACCCAACTTCCATCCCAACTTCGATCCCAACTTCCAACCCAACTTCCATCCCAACTTCCAACCCAACATCCATCCCAACTTCCAACCCAACTTCCAGCCCAACGTCCAACCCAGCTGCCAACCAAACTTCTAATCCAACTTGTAACCCAACTTCCAACCCAAATTCCAGCACAAATTCCAACCCAACATCCATCCCAACTTCCAACGCAACTTCCAACCCAACTTTCAACCTGACTTTCAGCCCAACTTCCAACCCAACTTCCAACCCAACTTCCAACCCAACTTCCAACCCAACTTTCAACCCAACTTCCAACCCAAATTGCAATCCAACTTCGAACCCAACTTCCAACCTAGCTTCCAGCCCAACTTCCAACCCATCTTCCATCCCAACTTCAAACCCAACATCCAACCCAAGTTCCGACCTAACTTTCAACCCAACTTTCAACCCAACTTCCAACCCAACTTCCAACCCAACTCCCACCCAAACTTCCATCCCAACTTCAAACCGAACTTCCATCCCAACTCCCAACCCAACATCCATCCCAACTTCCAACCCAACTTCCAGCCCAACATCCATCCCAACATCCAACCCAACTTCCAACCCAACTTCCATTCTATTTTCCATCCCAACTTCCAACCCAAGTTCCATCCCAACTTTCAACCCAACTTCCAACCCAACTTCCAATGCAACTTCCAACCCAACTTTTAATCCAACTTCCTACCCAACTTCCAACACAAGTTCCAGCACAAATTCCAACCCAACATCAATCCCAACTTCCAACAAAATTTCAAATCCAACTTTCAACATGAGATTCAACCAAACTTCCAACCCAACTTCCAACCAAACTTCCAACCCAACTTCCAACCCACCTTCAAACCCAACTTCCAATTCAACTTCCAACCCAACTTCCAACCCAAATTCCAACCCAACTTCTGACCCAGCTTCCAACCCAACATCCAACCCAACATCCAACCCAACATCCAACCAAACTTCCAATCCAACTTCCAACTGAACTTCCAACCAAACTTACAACCCAACTTCTAATCCAACTTCCATCCCATCTTTCATCCCAACTTCCAAGCCAACATCCAACCCAAGTTCCAACCCAACTTCCAACCCAATTCAAACCCAACTTCCAACCCAACTTCCAACCCAACTTCAAACCCAACTTCCAACCCAACTTCCAGCCCAATTTCCAGTCCAACTTCCAGCCCAATTTCCAGCCCAACTTCCAACCCCACTTCCAACCCAACTCCCGACCTCAATTCCAACCGAACTTCCAACCCAACTTCCAACCCAACGTCCAACCCAACATCCAACCCAACGTACGACCCAACTTCCAACCCAACTTCCAACCCAATTTTCAACCCAACTTCCAACCCAACTTTCAAAACAACTTTCAACCCAACTTCCAATCCTAGTTCCAACCCAACTTCCATCCCAAATTACAACTCAGCTTCCATCCCAACTTCCAGCCCAACTTCCAACCCATCTTCCAACCAAACTTCCAATCCAGCTTCCAACCCAGCTTCCAACCCAACTTCCAACCCAAAGCCTAGCCTAAATTTCAACCCAACTCCCATCCCAGCTTCCATCCCCACTTCGAACTCAACTTCCATCCAAACTATTAACCCAATTTCCAAACCAACCTCCAACCCAACTTCCAACCCAACTTCCAACCCAACGTCCAACCCAGCTTCCAACCCAACTTCGAGTCCAACTTCCCACCCAAATTTCAACCCAACTTCCAACCCAAATTCCAACGCAACTTCCATTCTAAATTCAAACCCAACATCCAACCCAACTTCCAACCTAACTTTCAGCCCAACTCTCAACCCAACTTCCAGTCCAACTTCCAACCAAACATCCGACCCAACTTCCAACCAAACTTCCATCCCAACTTCCAACCCAACGTTCAATCCGACTTCGAACCCAACTTCCAACCCACCTTCCACCCCAACTTCAATCCCATTTTCCATCCCAACTTCCAACCCAAGTTCCATCCCAACTTCCAACCCAACTTCCAACCCAACTTCCAACCCAACTTCCAACCCAACTTCCAACCCAACTTCCAACCCAAATTCTAATCCAACTTGCAACCCAACTTCCAACCAAAATTCCAGCACAACTTCCAACCCAACTTCCATCCCATCTTCCAACGCAACTTCCAACCCAACTTTCAACCTGACTTTCAACCCAACTTCCAACCCAACTTCCAGCCCAACTTCCAACCCAACTTCCAACCCAACTTCCAACACAAATTCCAATCCAAATCCCCACCCAAATTCCAACCCAACTTCCAACCCAACTCCCAACCCAATTTCCATCCCAACTTTAAACCCAACATCCAACCAAACTTCCGACATAACGTTCAACCCAACTTTCAGCCCAACTTCCAACCCAACTTCCAACCCAACTTCCAACCAAACTTCCATCCCAACTTCAAACCCAACTTCCATCCCAACTTCAAACTCAACATCCATCCCAACTTCCAACCAACTTCCAACCCAAATTCCATCCCAACTTGCAACCCAACTTCCATCCCATTTTCCATCCCAACTTCCAACCCAACTTCCATCTCAACTTCCAACCCAACTTCCAACCCAACCTCCAACACAACTTCCAACCCAACTTCTAATCCAACTTCCAACCCACCTTCCAACCCAAGTTCCAGAACAACTTCCAACCCAACATCAATCCCAACTTCCAACACAACTTCAAACCAAACTTTCAACGTGAGTTTCAACCCAACTTCCAACCCGGCTTCCAACCCAATTTTCAATCCAACTTTAAACCCACCTTCAAACCCAACAACCAACCCAACTTCCAACCCAACATCCAACCCAACTTCCAACCCAACTTCCAACCCAGCTTTCAACCTAGCATCCAACCCAACATCCAGCCCAACTTCCAATCCAACTTCCAACCCAGCTTCCAACCAAAATTACAACCCAACTTCCAACCCAACTTTCATCCCATCTTCAATCCCAACTTCCAACCAAACTTCCATCCCAACTTCAAACCCAACATCCAACCCAACTTCCAACCCAACTTCCAACCCAACTTCAAACCCAATTCAAACCAAACTTCCAACCCAACTTCCAACGCAACTTCCAACCCAACATCCAACCCAACTTCCAATCCAACATCCAGCCCAACTTCCAATCCAACTTCCGACACAACTTCCAACCTAACTTCCAACCCAACTTCCAACCCAACACCCGACGCAAATTCCAACAGAACTTCCAACCCAAATTCCAACCCAACGTCCAACCCAACTTCCAACCCAACTTCCAACCCAACTTCCAAGCCAACTTCCAACCCAATTTCCAGCCCAACTTCTAACCTAACTTTCAAAACAGCTTTCAACCCAGCTTCCAACTCAAATTCCAACCCAACTTCCATCCCAACTTCCAACTCAACTTCCATCCCAACCTCCAGCCCAACTTCCAACCCAACTTCCAACGCAACTTCCAACCCAGCTTCCAACGCAACTTCCAATTCAACTTCCGACCCAACTTTCAACCCAACTTCCAACCCAAAGTCTAACCCAATTTCCAACCCAACATCCATCCCAGCTTCCATCCCCACTTCCAAATCAACTTCCATCCCAACTCTTAAACCAACATCCAAACGAACTTCCCATCCAACTTCCAACGCAACTTCCAACCCAACTTCCAACCCAAGTTTTATCCCAACTTCAAACCCAACATCCAACTGAACTTCCGACCTAACTTTCAACCCAACTTCCAACCCATCTTCCAACCCGACCCCCACCCAAACTTGTATCCCAACTTCAAACCCAACTTCCATCCCAACTTCCACTCCAACATCCATCCCAACTTCCAATCCAACTTCCAACCCAACTTCCAACCCAAGTTCCAGCACAACTTCCAACCCAACATCAATCCCAACTTTTAACACAACTTCAAACCAAACTTTCAACCTGAGTTTCAACCCAACTTCCAACCCAACTTCCAACCCGATTGCCAACCCAACTTTCAACCCAACTCTAAACCAACCTTCAAACCCAACAACCAACCCAACTTCCAACCCAACATCCAACCCAACTTCCAACCCAACTTCCAACCCAACTTCCAACCCAACTTCCGACCCAACTTCCAACCTAACATCCAACCCAACATCCAACCCAACTTCCAATCCAACTTCCAACCCAGCTTCCAGCCAGAATTACAACCCAACTTCCAACCTAACTTCCATCCCATCTTCCATCCCAACTTCCAACCAAACATCCATCCCAACTTCAGACCCAACATCCAACCCAACTTCCAACCCAACTTCCAACCCAATTCAAACCCAACTTCCAACCCAACTTCCAACCCAACTTCCAGCCCAACTTCCAACCCAACTTCCAACCCAAATTCCAGCCCAACTTCGAACTCAACTTCCGACCCAACTTCCAACCCAACTTCCAACCCAACTTCCAACCCAACTTCCAACCCAACTTCCAACCCAA
>SZWC01006312.1:34217-45672 GCA_023375785.1 Penium margaritaceum | reverse complement strand
AACCCAGCTTCCAACCCAACTTCCAACCCAACTTCCAACCCAACTTCCATCCCAACTTCAAACCCAACATCCAACCCAACTTCCAACCTAACTTTCAACCCAACTTTCAACCCAACTTCCAACCCAACTTCCAACCCAACTCCCACCCAAACTTCCATCTCAACTTCAAACCCAACTTCCATTCCAACTTCCAACCCAACATCCATCCCAACTTCCAACCCAAATTCCAACCCAACGTCCAACCCAGCTTCCAACCCAACTTCCAGTCCAACTTCCAGCCAAACTTCCAGCCGAACTTCCAACCCAATTTGCAACCCAACTTCCAACCAAATGTCCAACCCAACTCCTGACCTAAACTCCAACCGAACTTCCAACCTAACTTCCAACCCAACGTCCAACCCAACTTCCAACCCAACTTCCAACCCAATTCAAACCCAACTTCCAACCCAATTTCCAACCCAACTTCCAACCCAGCTATCAAAACAACTTTCAACCCAACTTCCAACCCTAATTCCAACCCAAATTCCATCCCAACTTCCAACTCAACTTCCATCCCAACTTCCAGCCCAACTTCCAACCGAACTTCCAACCCAACTTCCAACCCAGCTTCCAACCCAACTTTCAACCCAACTTCCAACCGAACTTCCAACCCAAAGTCTAGCGCAAATTCCAACCCAACTTCCATCCCAGCTTCCATCCCCACTTCCAACTCAACTTCCATCCCAACTTATAACCCAACTTCCAAACCAGCTTCCAACCAAACTTCCAACCCAACTTCCAACCCAACTTCCAACGCAACTTCCATTCCAACTTCAAACCCAACATCCAACGCAACTTCCGACCTAACTTTCAGCCCAACTCCCAACCCAACTTCCAATCAAACTTCTAACCCAGCTTCCAACCAAAGTTCCAACCCAACTTCCAACCAAACTTCCATCCCAACTTCCAACCCAACGTTCAACCCAACCTCCAACCCAACTTCCATCCCAACTTCCAACCCAACTTTCAACCCAACCTCCAACCCACCTTCCAATCCAACTTCCAACCCAACTTCCAACCCAACTTCCAACCCAACCTCCGACCCAGTTTCCAACCCAACTTCCAACCCAACTTCGAACACAACTTCCAACCTTACTTCCATCCCAGTTTCCATCCAAAAATCTAAGCCAACTTCCATCCCAACTTCTAACCCAACTTCCACACAAACTTCCAACCAAAATTCCAACCCTACTTCCAATCCACCTTTCAACCCCACTTCCAACCCAACTTCCAACCCAACTTCCAAACCAACTTTCAACCCAAACTCTAACCCAAATTCCAACCCAACTGCCATCCCAACTTCCAACCCAAATTTGAAAACAACTTTCAACCGAACTTCCAACCTAAATTCCAACCCAACTTCCATCCAAACTTCCAACTCAACTTCCATCCCAACTTCCAGCCCAGCTTCCAACCAAACTTCCAACTCATCTTTCAACCCAGCTTCCAACCCAACTTCCAACCCAACTTCCAACCCAACCTTATAACCCAGCTTCATACCAAAAGTCTAACCCAAATTCCAACCCAACTGACATCCCAGCTTCCATCCCCACATCCAACTCAACTTCCATCCGAACTTTGAACCCAACTTCCAAACCAACATTTAACCCAACTTCCAACCCAATTTCCAACCCAACTTTCAACCCAACTTCCATCCCATTTTCCATCCCAACTTCAAACCCAACTTCCATCCCAACTTCCATCCCAACTTCAAATCCAACTTTCAACCCAACTTCCAACCCAACTTCCAACCCAACTTCCAGCCCAACTTCCAGTCCAACTTCCCATGCAACTTTCAACCCAACTGCCAACCAACTTCCAACCCAACTCCCATCCCAACTTCAAACCCAAAATCCAACCCAACTTCCGACCTAGCTTACAGCCCAACTTCCAACCCAACTTCCAATCCAACTTCAAACCCAACTTCCAACCAAACTTCCAACCCAACTTCCAACCAAACTTCCATCCCAACTTCCAACCCAACGTTCAACCCAACTTCCAACCCAACTTCCAACTCAACTTCCATCCCATTTTCCATCCAAACTTGCAACCAAAGTTCCATCCCAACTTCCAACCCAACTTCCAGCCCAGCTTCCAACCAAACTGCCAATCCAAATTCTAATCCAACTTGTAACCCAATTTCCAACCCAAATTCCAGCACAACTTCCAACCCAACATCCATCCCAACTTCCAACGCAACTTCCAACCCAACTTTCAACCTGACTTTCAGCCCAACTTCCAACCTAACTTCCAACCCAACTTCCAACCCAACTTTCGACCCAACTTCCAACCCAAATTACAATCCAACTTCGAACCCAACTTCCAACCTAACTTCCAGCCGAACTTGCAACCCATCTTCCATCCCAACTTCAAACGCAACATCCAACCCAAGTTCCGGCCTAACTTTCAACCCAACTTTCAACCCAACTTCCAACCCAACTTCCAACCCAACTCCCACCCAAACTTCCATCCCAACTTCAAACCCAACTTCCATCCCAACTCCCAACCCAACATCCATCCCAACTTCCGACCCAACTTCAAACCCAACATCCATCCCAACTTCCAACCCAACTTCCAACCCAACTTCCATCCTATTTTCCATCCCAACTTCCAACCCAACTTCCATCCCAACTTCCAACCCAACTTCCAACCCAACTTCCAATGCAACTTCCAACCCAACTGTTAATCCAACTTCCTACCCAACTTCCAACACAAGTTCCAGCACAACTTTCAACCCAACATCAATCCCAACTTCCAACCAAACTTCAAACCCAACTTTCAACCTGAGATTCAACCAAACTTCCAACCCAACATCCAACCGAACTTCCAACCCAACTTCCAACCCACCTTCAAACCGAACTTCCAATTCAACTTCCAACCCAACTTCCAACCCAACTTCCAACCCAACTTCTGACCCAGCTTCCAACCCAACGTCCAACCCAACTTCCAACCCAACTTCCAACCCAATTTTCAACCCAACTTCCAACCCAACTTCCAACCGAACTTCCAACCCAACTTCCAACCCAACTTCCCACCCAACTTCCAACCCAACTTCCAACCCAACGTTTAATCCGACTTCTAACCCAACTTCCAACCCAACTTCCAACCCAATTTTCAACCCAACTTCCAACCCAACTTCCAACCGAACTTCCAACCCAACTTCCAACCCAACTTCCCACCCAACTTCCAACCCAACTTCCAACCCAACGTTTAATCCGACTTCTAACCCAACTTCCAACCCAACTTCCAACCCAATTTTCAACCCAACTTCCAACCCAACTTCCAACCGAACTTCCAACCCAACTTCCAACCCAACTTCCCACCCAACTTCCAACCCAACTTCCAACCCAACGTTTAATCCGACTTCTAACCCAACTTCCAACCCAACTTCCAACCCAATTTTCAACCCAACTTCCAACCCAACTTCCAACCGAACTTCCAACCCAACTTCCAACCCAACTTCCCACCCAACTTCCAACCCAACTTCCAACCCAACGTTTAATCCGACTTCTAACCCAACTTCCAACCCAACTTCCAACCCAATTTTCAACCCAACTTCCAACCCAACTTCCAACCGAACTTCCAACCCAACTTCCAACCCAACTTCCCACCCAACTTCCAACCCAACTTCCAACCCAACGTTTAATCCGACTTCTAACCCAACTTCCAACCCAACTTCCAACCCAATTTTCAACCCAACTTCCAACCCAACTTCCAACCGAACTTCCAACCCAACTTCCAACCCAACTTCCCACCCAACTTCCAACCCAACTTCCAACCCAACTTCCAACCCAACGTTTAATCCGACTTCCAACCCAACTTCCAACCCAACTTCCAACCCAACTTCCATCCCATTTTCCATCCCAACTTCCAACCCAAGTTCCATCCCAACTTCCAACCCAACTTCCAACCCAACTTCCAACCCAACTTCCAACCCAACTTCTAATCCAACTTGCAACCCAACTTCCAACCAAAACTACAGCACAAATTCCAGCCCAACATCCATCCCAACTTCCAACGCAATTTCCAACCCAACTTTTAACCTGAATTTCAACCCAACTTCCAACCAAACATCCAGCCCAACTTCCAACCCAAGTTTCAACCCAACTTCCAACCCAAATTCCAATCCAACTTCCCACCCAAATTCCAACCCAACTTCCAACCCAACTCCCAACCCAACTTCCATCCCAACTTTAAACCCAACATCCAACCAAACTTCCGACCTAACGTTCAACCCAACTTTCAGCCCAACTTCCAACCCAACTTCCAACCAAACTTCCATCCCAACTTCAAACCCAACTTCCATCCCAACTTCGAACTCAACATCCATCCCAACTTCCAACCCAACTTCCAACCCAAATTCCATCCCAACTTCCAACCCAACTTCCAACCCAACTTCCATCCCATTTTCCATCCCAGATTCCAACCCAACTTCCATCTCAACTTCCAAGCCAACTTCCAACCCAACCTCCAACGCAACTTCCAACCCAACTTCTAATCCAACTTCCAACCCAACTTCCAACCCAAGTTCCAGAACAACTTCCAACCCAACATCAATCCCAACTTCCAATCCAAATTCTAACCCAAATTCCAGCCAAACTTCCATCCCAACTTCCATCACCACTTCCAGCCCAACTTCCAAACCAACTTCCAACCCAACTTCCAACCCAACTTCCAACACAACTTCCAACCCAACTTCCAACCCAACTTCCAACCCAAATTCCAACTCAACTTCCAACCCAGCTTCCAACCCAATTTCCAACCCAACTTCCAACCCAACTTCCATCCCATTTTCCATTCAAACTTCCAACCCAACTTCCATCCCAACTTCCATCCCAACTTCCAACCCAACTTCCAACCCAACTTCTAACCCAACATCCAACCCAACTTCCAATCAAACTTTCCACCCAAGTTTCAACCCAACTTCCAACCCAAATTCCAACCCAACTTCCATCTCAACTTCAAACCCAATATCCAGCCTAACTTCCGACCAAACTTTCAACCAAACTTCCAACTCAACTTCCAATCCAGCTTCCAACACAACTTCCACCCAAACGTTTAGCAACTTCCAACCAAACTTCCACCCCAACTTTAAACCCAACGTTCTACCCAACTTCCAGCCCAACTTCCAACTCAACTTCCAGTCCAGCTTCCATCCCATTTTCCATCCCAACTTCCAACCCAACTTCCAATCAAGATTCCAACCTAAATTCCAACCGAAATTCCAACCCAACTTCCAACCCAACTTCCAACCCAATTTCCAACCCAACTTTCATCCCAACTTCCAACCCAATTTCCAACCCAAAGTCTAACCCAAATTCCAGCCCAACTTCCATCCCAACTTCCGTCCCCACTTCCAATTCAACTTCCATCTAAACGTCTAACCCAACTTCCAAACCAACTTCCAACCCAACGTCCAACCCAACTTCCAACCCAACCTCCAACCCAACTTCCAACCCAGCTTCCAACCCAGCTTCCAACCCAACTTCCAACTAAACTTCCAACCCAACTTCCATTGCATTTTCCATCCCAACTTCCACCTCAACTTTCAACCCAACTTCCAACCCAACTTCCAACCCAACTTCCAATCCAACTTCCAACCCAACTTCCAACCCAACTTCCAATCCAACTTCCAACCCAACTTCCAACCCAACTTCCAATCCAACTTCCAACCCAACTTCCAACCCAACTTCCCATCCAACTTCCCACCCAACTTTCAACCCAACTTCCAACCCAACTTCTAACCCAACTTCCAACCCAACTTCCAACCCAACTCCCAACCTAATTTCCAACCGAACTTCCAACCCAACTTCCAACCCAATGTCCAACCCAACTTCCAACCCAACTTCCAACCCAACTTCCAACTCAACTTCCAACCCAAAATCCAACACAACTTCCAACCCAACTTGCAACCCAGCTTCCATCCGAACTTCTAAGCCAACTTCCATCCCTACTTCCAACCCAACTTCCAAACCAAGTTCCAACCAAAATTCCAACCCAACTTGCAACCCAACTTTCAATCCCACTTCCAAACCAACTTACAACCCAACTTCCAAACCAACTTTCTACCCAAATTGTAACCCAAATTCCAACCCAACTTCCATCCCAATTTCCATCCCACTTTCCAACCCAACTTCCATCCCAACTTCCATCCCAATTTCTAACCCAACTTTCAACCCAACTTCCAACCCAACTTCTAACCCAACTTTCAACCCAATTTCATACCCATCTTCCATCCCAACTTCCAACCCAACTTCCATCCTATTTTCCATCCCAACTTCCAACCCAACTTCCATCCCAACCTTCATCCCAACTTCTAACCCAAATTTCAACCCAACTTCCAACCCAACTTCCAACCCAACTTTCAACCCAGCTTCCAACCCAACTTCCAACCCAACTTCCATCCCATCTTCCATCCCAGCTTCCAACCAAACTTCCATCCCAACTTCCAACCCAGCATCCAACCCAACTTCCAACCCAACTTCCAATCCAATTCAAACCCAACTTCTAACCCAACTCCCAACCCAACCTCCAACCCAACTTCCAACCCAACTTCAAACCCAACTTTCAGTCCAACTTCCAGGCCAAGTTCCAACCCAAATTCCAACCCAACTTCCAACCCAGCTTCCAACCCAACTTCCAATCCAACTCCCGACCTAAATTCCAGCCAAACTTCCAACCCAACTTGCAACCCAACGTCCAACCAAATTTCCAACCCAACTTCCAACCCAACTTCCAACCCAATTTCGAACCCAACTTCCAATCCAACTTTGAAAACAGCTTTCAACCCAACTTCCAACCCAAATTCCAACCCAACATCAATCCCAACTTCCATCCCAACTTCCAACTCAACTTCCATCCCAACTTCCAACCCAGCTTCCAACCCAACTTCCAACCCAACTTCCATCCCAACTTCCAACCCAGCTTCCAACCCAACTTCCAACCCAACTACCAACCCAGCTTCCATCCCATTTTCCACCCCTATTCCAACCCACCTTCCATCCCAACTTCCATCCCAACTTCCAACTCAACTTCCATCCCAACTTCCAACCCAGCTTCCAACCCAACTTCCAACCCAACTACCAACCCAGCTTCCATCCCATTTTCCACCCCTATTCCAACCCACCTTCCATCCCAACTTCCATCCCAACTTCCAACTCAACTTCCATCCCAACTTCCAACCCAGCTTCCAACCCAACTTCCAACCCAACTACCAACCCAGCTTCCATCCCATTTTCCACCCCTATTCCAACCCACCTTCCATCCCAACTTCCATCCCAACTTCCAACTCAACTTCCATCCCAACTTCCAACCCAGCTTCCAACCCAACTTCCAACCCAACTACCAACCCAGCTTCCATCCCATTTTCCACCCCTATTCCAACCCACCTTCCATCCCAACTTCCATCCCAACTTCCAACTCAACTTCCATCCCAACTTCCAACCCAGCTTCCAACCCAACTTCCAACCCAACTACCAACCCAGCTTCCATCCCATTTTCCACCCCTATTCCAACCCACCTTCCATCCCAACTTCCATCCCAACTTCCAACTCAACTTCCATCCCAACTTCCAACCCAGCTTCCAACCCAACTTCCAACCCAACTACCAACCCAGCTTCCATCCCATTTTCCACCCCTATTCCAACCCACCTTCCATCCCAACTTCCATCCCAACTTCCAACTCAACTTCCATCCCAACTTCCAACCCAGCTTCCAACCCAACTTCCAACCCAACTACCAACCCAGCTTCCATCCCATTTTCCACCCCTATTCCAACCCACCTTCCATCCCAACTTCCATCCCAACTTCCAACTCAACTTCCATCCCAACTTCCAACCCAGCTTCCAACCCAACTTCCAACCCAACTACCAACCCAGCTTCCATCCCATTTTCCACCCCTATTCCAACCCACCTTCCATCCCAACTTCCATCCCAACTTCCAACTCAACTTCCATCCCAACTTCCAACCCAGCTTCCAACCCAACTTCCAACCCAACTACCAACCCAGCTTCCATCCCATTTTCCACCCCTATTCCAACCCACCTTCCATCCCAACTTCCATCCCAACTTCCAACTCAACTTCCATCCCAACTTCCAACCCAGCTTCCAACCCAACTTCCAACCCAACTACCAACCCAGCTTCCATCCCATTTTCCACCCCTATTCCAACCCACCTTCCATCCCAACTTCCATCCCAACTTCCAACTCAACTTCCATCCCAACTTCCAACCCAGCTTCCAACCCAACTTCCAACCCAACTACCAACCCAGCTTCCATCCCATTTTCCACCCCTATTCCAACCCACCTTCCATCCCAACTTCCATCCCAACTTCCAACTCAACTTCCATCCCAACTTCCAACCCAGCTTCCAACCCAACTTCCAACCCAACTACCAACCCAGCTTCCATCCCATTTTCCACCCCTATTCCAACCCACCTTCCATCCCAACTTCCATCCCAACTTCCAACTCAACTTCCATCCCAACTTCCAACCCAGCTTCCAACCCAACTTCCAACCCAACTACCAACCCAGCTTCCATCCCATTTTCCACCCCTATTCCAACCCACCTTCCATCCCAACTTCCATCCCAACTTCCAACTCAACTTCCATCCCAACTTCCAACCCAGCTTCCAACCCAACTTCCAACCCAACTACCAACCCAGCTTCCATCCCATTTTCCACCCCTATTCCAACCCACCTTCCATCCCAACTTCCATCCCAACTTCCAACTCAACTTCCATCCCAACTTCCAACCCAGCTTCCAACCCAACTTCCAACCCAACTACCAACCCAGCTTCCATCCCATTTTCCACCCCTATTCCAACCCACCTTCCATCCCAACTTCCATCCCAACTTCCAACTCAACTTCCATCCCAACTTCCAACCCAGCTTCCAACCCAACTTCCAACCCAACTACCAACCCAGCTTCCATCCCATTTTCCACCCCTATTCCAACCCACCTTCCATCCCAACTTCCATCCCAACTTCTAGCCCTACTTTCAAACCACCTCCCAACCCAACTTCGAACCGAACTTCCAACGCAACTTTCAACCCAAATTTCAATCCAACTTCCCACCCAACTTCCAACCCAACTTCCAACCCAACTTCCAACCCAACTTCCATCCCAACTTCAAACACAACATCCAACCCAACTTCTGACCTAACTTTCAACCCAACTTTCAATTCAACTTCCAACCCAACTTCCAACCCAACTTCCAACCAAACTTCCATCCCAACTTCCAACCCAACTTCCATCCCAACTTCAAACCCAACATCCATCCCAACTTCCAACCCAACTTCCAACCCAAATTTCATCCCAACTTCCAACCCAACTTCCAACCCAACTTCCATCCCATTTCCCATCCCATTTTCCAACCCAACTTCCATGAGAAAAATGCAATTTTAGCAATGTTTTTAAAGTAGCACACAAAAATGGCCGGTCGCCGTACGAGCACACAAAAATGTCCACCTCGTCAAATAGCACACAAAAATGGCCGGTCGCTGTACGAGCACATAAATTTGTCCACCGCCTGAAGTAGCACACAAAATTGTCCAGTGCAAAAATGTCCAGTCGCAAAAAAGCACACAAAAATGTCCACCGTGCGCAGGTGATGCCACGTAAGCAGGTGGCCCTCGTAACAAATTGGTCGCTTGTCTACTTTGTAGTAGTATCTTCTCTCTCGCAAAGAATAGTCGATTGAGTGTTAGTGTACGTAAAATTTGCGTCTCACTCCGATGTCAGAACAGGACCCAAGAAAAGAAGTTCGCACCTCACTAAAGGAAGTTCCCCTCCGTTTCACTTTGCACCCGGACATCCCCCCCAGGTAGACATTTTTGTGTGCCTTTTCAAGGGTGGCTATTTTTGTGTGCTACCTTGGAAACAGGGCTACTTTTGTCTGATTTTTTTTTTGGGTTACTGTGTTCCATTGCCACAACAACAAAATACATAAGACCCGGAGCCGTTATTCTACTAAGTAAAAATTATGTAATAAAAGAACATTGGTCCAATTTTGAAATGGAGGGCATTATTAGTAGTTTGTGCAAATTAAAGAACACCATGTTTCGTAATGAATTCGACGACGATTTTTCTTCTATTCCAATCTCTTGGGGGTTAATTGCCATGACGCCCGATAAAATGGGTGGTCATTGTACACATTTATGTACATTCCACATATAACTATGTTTTGTGCTGATAACTCGAAGACAATGCCTTTTTTATCATGCCTTGTAAAATACGAGAGCAAAACATATCAAGCATTTCACGTTATGCATAGTCACTGTTCTTTTCCATTGCATTTGACATACGCAAAGCGTCAAAATTCGAACGGGCTCCAAAAGTATGAGGACATGAATAACTTCACCAATACACCTGTGTTTGTGTCGACGACCCGTAAGATACAAACAACTCATTTAAGACATCAAAGCGTGGACAAAGTACGGATGCATTACACAACATACCCTAATTTGTGAAGATTTCAAGGTGTCCAAGCGTCAAATTCACATTCATGTTGTTATCCTACTGAATGCCATTCGTCTTTTCTTTGTTCCACAGCAACCTTACACAATCAGTGCCGCGTTTTCTTCTTGCTTCTTACGTCCTACATTTATGCTGTCTTCCTTTCTTTATGTCAGCAAGCTTAGTGTTATGGACGCCCCATCCGACGTGCCCTCATCACGGCTATGCTCCGCTGGCGTGCTTCTTGCTGTTGCTGCCTACGCTCATGGTCTTCCGTACGCTCAGCCTCCTCTTGTCTTACCATCCCTTCATGTCCCCTGCCCCCTCTCCTCAAGCTCGGTCGTCGCCCTCGTTGCCTCTGCTGTTGCATCACCCGTCCAAGGCTACGCAAGAAGTTACTTGTATGAAGAGGGAGGGAGGCATGATCATGCACCTGTTGCTGCTGCTGATACTGCTGCTGATGCTGCGGCTGCTGTTCTTCTTCATGCTGCTGTGTCTGCTGCGATTGCTCAACATTTGAAGGTGGCAGTTGCGACTGCTCCTCTTCCCCCTCCTGCTGTTGTGCATTCTGCACTGGCTCCTGCTGTTGTTGCGGCATATGCTGTTGGTGCTGTGGCTGATGTGGTGGCAGCTGTTGTTCTCACGGCTGCTGTTGCTGCGTTTGTTGCTCTTGCTCCGACGACACCTCCCTCGTCGTCTGCTGTGTAGGCCCATGGACACCGCCCTCACCATCTTCGCCAAACGTCGCTTGGAGGTCCCTTGTCCGCATGACCCATTGCGTCCGCAGCTGTGCATGGTATTCAAGAAAAAACCATTACAAAAGAAAATAAAAAAATGGTAAGTGAAGAGTAGAGTCACGATGGTGCCTTTCGGTGAAGGGATGGGAGGAAGAGGAGTCGAAAAAGGACGGAGATGCAGTGAAGGATTTGGGAGAGGGATGCGAGGAAGAGAGGGGAGTGG
>SZWC01006312.1:0-15914 GCA_023375785.1 Penium margaritaceum | reverse complement strand
CTCGTCCCCCTCCGGCACCCTAGCCGAAGGCGTCGCCCTCGTCCTCGCTCTCGCCCTCGTCCTCGTCCTCGTCCTCGTCCTCGTCCTCACCCTCGCCCTCGCCCTCACCCTCGCCCTCGCCCTCGTCCTCGTCCTCGCCCTCCCCCTCCTCCCCTCCTCATTCCTCTCCTCCTTCACCTCCCCTATCCCCTGTCCTTCCCGCATTGTCATTGTTACCCTCCCCCGTCCTCCCTCGTCTCGTACCGACAGTAGTGTCGCCCCTCGTTCGTCGTTCGCGATCCCTGTCGCCGCGCTCTCTCCACTTCGCGCTAACCCGTAAGCTCAGCACACTAACTTCGCGATCTCACGGCAAGCCTCGCGCTAGGATCGAGAGATCGCAAAGTGAGTATGCGCTACGAGTTGTAGCTAGGGTCCTGTTTAGTCATAAATTGTACTCGCACCATTTACCTAGACTTTGACAATATTCCGTTTCTTTACTTTGAGAGAAAGTATTCAGAAGTAAAGAGAAGCGACCAATTTGTTGCGAGGGCCACCTGCTTACGTGGCATCACCTGCGCACGGTGGACATTTTTGTGTGCTTTTTTGCGACTGGACATTTTTGCACTGGACAATTTTGTGTGCTACTTCAGGCGGTGGACAGATTTGTGTGCTCGTACAGCGACTGGCCAGTTTTGTGTGCTATTTGACAGGGTGGACATTTTTGTGTGCTCGTACGGCGAACGGCCATTTTTGTGTGCTACTTTAAAAACCATGCTAAAATTGCATTTTTCTCCAACTTCCATCCTAACTTCCAACCCAACTTCAAACCAAACATCCAATGCAACTTCCAACCCAACATCAATCCCAATTTCCAACACAACTTCCAACCCAACTTTCAACATGAGTTTCAACCCAACTTCCAACCCAACTTCCAACCCAAAGTCTAACCCAAATTCCAGCCAAACGTCCATCCAAACTTCCATCACAACTTCCAACTCAACTTCCACCTCAAATTATATATCAACTTCCGAACAAACTTCAAACCAAACTTCCAACCCAACTTCCAACCCAACTTCCAACCCAACTTCCAACCCAACTTCCAACCCAGCTTCCAACCCAATTTCTAACCCAACTTTCAACCCAACTTCCATCCCATCTTCCATCCCAACTTCCAACCCAACTTCCTTTCCAACTTCCATCCCAATATTCAACCCAACTTCCAACCCAACTTCCAACCCAACTTCCCACACAAGCTTTAACCCAAATTCCAACCCAACTTCCAATCCAGCTTCCAACCCAACTTCCAACCAAACGTCCAACCCAACTTCCAACCCAACATCCACCCCTACTTCAACCCAACGTTCAACCCAATTTCCAACCCAACTTCCAACCCAACTTCCAGGCCAACTTCCATCCCATTTTCCATCCCAACTCCCAACCCAATTGCCATCCCAACTTCCAACCCAATTTACAATCCAATTTCCAACCCAACTTCCAACCCAACTTCTAATCCAACTTGCAACCTAACTTCCAACCCAAATTCCAGCACAACATCCAATCCAGCATCCATCCCAACTTCCAACTCAACTTCCAACCCAACATTCAACCTGACTTTCAACCCAACTTCCAATCCAAATTTCAACCCAACTTCCAACCCAACTTCGAACCCAACATCCAACCAAACTTCCAACCCAACTTCCAACCCAACTTCCAACACAATATCCAGCCCAACATCCAATCCAACTTCCAACCCAACATCAAACCCAACTTACAACCCAACTCCCATCCCATCTTCCATCCAGACTTCCAACCAAACTTCCATCCCAACTTCCGACCCAATATCCAACCCAACTTTCAGTCCAACTTCCAACCCAACTTCCAACCCAACTTCCAACCCAACTTCCAACCTAACTTCCTATCCAACTTCCAACCCAACTTCAAACACAACATCCAACCCAACTTCAATCCCAGCTTCCATCCGAACTTCAAAGCCAACTTCCATCCCAACTTCCAACCCAACTTCCAACCCAACTTCAACCCAAAATTACAACACAACTTCCAACCCAACTTTCAACCCCACTTCCAACCCAACTTCCAACCCAACCTCCAAACCAACTTCCAACCTAAGATTTCACCCAACTTCAAACCCAAGTTCCATTCCAACATCGCACTCAACTTCCATCCCAGCTTCCAACCCAACTTCAAAACCAACTTTCAACCCAACTTCCAACCCAACTTCGAACCCAACTTCCAACCCAACTTCCAAGCCAACCTCCAACCCAATTTCCATCCCAACTCGCAACCCAGCTTCCAGCCCAATTTCCAACCCAACTTCCAGCCCAGATTTCAAAACAGCTTTCAACCCAACTTCCAACCCAAATTCCAACCCAAAATCCATCCCAACTTCCATCCCAACTTCCAACTCAACTTCCATCCCAACTTCCAACCCAACTTCCAACCCAACTTCCAACCCAACTTCCAACACAACTTCCAACCCAGCTTCCAACCCAACTTCCAACCCAGCTTCAAACCCAACTTCCAACCCAACTTCAAACCCAAAGTCTAGCCCAAATTCCAGCCCAAATTCCATCCCAACTTCCATCCCCACTTCAAACTCAAGTTCCATCTAAAACTTTAACCCAACTTCCAAACTAAATTCCGACCCAACTACCAACCCAACATCCAACCCAACTTCAAACCCAACTTCCAACCCAACTTCCAACCCAGCTTCCAACCCAACTTCCAAACCAACTTCCAACACAACTTCCATCCCATTTTCCATCCCAACTTCCAACCCAGCTTGCATCCAAACTTCCATCCCAACTTCCAACCGAACTTTGAACCCAATTTCCAACCCAACTTCCAATCCAACTTCCCACCCAAGTTTCAACCCAATTTCCAACCCAACTTCCAACCCAACTTCCATCACAACTTCAAACCCAACATCCAACCCAACTTCCGACCTAACTTCCAACCGAACTTCCAACCCAACTTCCAATCCAACTTCCAACCCAACTTCCAACCAAACTTCCAGCCCAACTTAAACCCAACTTCCACCCCAACTTCCAACCCAACGTTCAACCCAACTTCCAACCCAACGTCTAACCCAACTTCCAGCCCAACTTCCATCCCATTTTCCATTCCAACTTCCATCCCAACGTCCAATCCAACTTCCAAACCAACTTCCAACCCAACTTCCAACCCAACTTCCAACCCAACTTCCAACCCAACTTCCAGCCCAACTTCCAAACCAACTTCCAACCCAACTACCAACCCAGCTTCCATCCCATTTTCCACCCCTATTCCAACCCAACTTCCATCCCAACGTCCATCCCAACTTCTAGCCCTACTTTCAATCCACCTCCCAACGCAGCTTTCAACCCAAATTTCAATCCAACTTCCCACCCAACTTCCAACCCAACTTCCAACCCAACTTCCATCCCAACTTCAAACACAACATCCAACCCAACTTCTGACCTAACTTTCAACCCAACTTTCAATTCAACTTCTAACCCAACTTCCAACCCAACTTCCATCCCAACTTCGATCCCAACTTCCAACCCAACTTCCATCCCAACTTCCAACCCAACATCCATCCCAACTTCCAACCCAACTTTCAACCCAAATTTCATCCCAACTTCCAACCCAACTTCCAACCCAACTTCCATCCCAACTTCCAACCCAACATCCATCCCAACTTCCAACCCAACTTTCAACCCAAATTTCATCCCAACTTCCAACCCAACTTCCAACCCAACTTCCATCCCATTTCCCATCCCATTTTCCAACCCAACTTCCATCCTAACTACCAACCCAACTTCAAACCAAACATCCAACGCAACATCCAACCCAACATCAGTCCCAACTTCCAACACAACTTCCAACGGAACTTTCAACATGAGTTTCAACCCAAATTCCAACCCAACTTCCAACCCAACTTCCAACCCAACTTCCAACCCAACTTCCCACCCAACTTCCAGCCCACCTTCAAACCCAATTTCCAACCCAACTTCCAACCCAACTTCCAGCTCAACTTCCAACCCATCTTCCAACCCAACTTCTAACCCAGCTTCCAACCAAAAGTCTAACCCAAATTCCAACCCAACTGACATCCCAGCTTCCATCCCCACTTCCAACTCAACTTCCATCCCAACTTTTAACCCAACTTCCAAATCAACTTTTAACCCAACTTCCAACCCAACTTCCATCCCAACTTCCAACCCAACTTTCAACCCAACCTCCATCCTATTTTCCATCCCAACTTCAAACCCAACTTCCATCCCAACTTCCATCCCAACTTCCAATCCAGCTTTCAACCCAACTTCCAACCCAACTTCCAACCCAACTTCCAGCCAAACTTCCAGTCCAACTTCCCATGCAACTTTCAACCCAACTGCCAACCAACTTCCAACCCAACTTCCATCCCAACTTCAAACCCAACATCCAACCCAACTTCCGACCTAGCTTACAGCCCAACTTCCAACCCAACTTCCAATCCAACTTCCAACCCAACTTCCAACCTAACTTCCGATCCAACTTCCAACGCAACTTCAAACACAACATCCAACCCAACTTCAATCCCAGGTTCCATCTGTACTTCAAAGCCAACTTCCATCCCAACTTCCAACCCAACTTCCAACCCAACTTCAACCCAAAATTACAACCCAAGTTCCAACCCAACTTTCAACCCCACTTCCAACCCAACTTCCAACCCAACCTCCAAACCAACTTTCAACCCAAGGTTTAACCCAACTGCCAACCCAAGTTCCATTCCAACATCCCACTCAACTTCCATCCCAACTTCCAACCCAACTTCAAAACCAACTTTCAACCCAACTTCCAACCCAACTTCGAACCCAACTTCCAACCCAACTTCCAAGCCAACCTCCAATCCAATTTCCAACCCAACTCGCAACCCAGCTTCCAGCCCAATTTCCAACCCAACTTCCAGCCCAGGTTTCAAAACAGCTTTCAGCCCAACTTCCAGCCCAAAGTCCAACCCAAAATCCATCCCAACTTCCATCCCAACTTCCAACTCAACTTCCATCCCAACTTCCAACCCAACTTCCAACCCAACTTCCAACCCAACTTCCAACCCAACTTCCAACACAACTTCCAACCTAGCTTCCAACCCAACTTCCAACCCAGCTTCAAACCCAACTTCCAACCCAACATCAAACCCAAAGTCTAGCCCAAATTCCAGCCCAACTTCCATCCCAACTTCCATCCCCACTTCAAACTTAAGTTCCATCTAAAACTTTAACCCAACTTTCAAACTAAATTCCAACCCAACTACCAACCCAACTTCCAACCCAACTTCAAACCCAACTTCCAACCCAACTTCCAACCCAGCTTCCAACCCAACTTCCAAACCAACTTCCAACCCAACTTCCATCCCATTTTCCATCCCAACTTCCAACCCAGCTTGCATCCAAACTTCCATCCCACATTCCAACCGAACTTTCAACCCAACTTCCAACCCAACTTCCAATCCAACTTCCCACCCAAGTTTCAACGAACTTCCAACCCAACTTCCAACTCAACTTCCATCCAAACTTCAAACCCAACATCCAACCCAACTTCCGACCTATCTTCCAACCCAACTTCCAACCCAACTTCCAATCCAACTTCCAACCCAACTTCCAACCAAACTTCCAACCCAACTTAAATCCAACTTCCACCCGAACTTCCAACCCAACGTTCAACCCAACATCCAACCCAACGTCCAGCCCAACTTCCAGGCCAACTTCCAGGCCAACTTCCATCCCATTTTCCATTCCAACTTCCATCCCAACGTCCAATCCAACTTCCAAACCAACTTCCAACCCAACTTCCAACCCAACTTCCAACCCAACTTCCAACCAAACTTCCAGCCCAACTTCCAAACCAACTTCCAACCCAACTACCAACCCAGCTTCCATCCCATTTTCCACCCCTATTCCAACCCAACTTCCATCCCAACTTCTAGCCCTACTTTCAATCCACCTCCCAACCCAACTTCCAACCGAACTTCCAACGCAACTTTCAACCCAAATTTCAGTCCAACTTCCCACCCAACTTCCAACCCAACTTCCAACCCAACTTCCAACCCAACTTCCATGCCAACTTCAAACACATCATCCAACCCAACTTCTGACCTAACTTTCAACCCAACTTTCAATTCAACTTCCAACCCAACTTCCAACCCAAGTTCCAACCAAACTTCAATCCCAACTTCCAACCCAACCTCCATCCCAACTTCCAACCCAACATCCATCCCAACTTCCATTCCAACTTCCAACCCAAATTTCATCCCAACTTCCAACCCAACTTCCAACCCAACTTCCATCCCATTTCCCATCCCATTTTCCAACCCAACTTCCATCCTAACTTCCAACCCAACTTCAAACCAAACATCCAACGCAAATTCCAACCCAACATCAATCCCAACTTCCAACACAACTTCCAACCCAACTTTCAACATGAGTTTCAACCAAACTTCCAACCCAACTTCCAACCCAACTTCCAACCCAACTTCCAACCCAACTTCCAACCTAACTTCCAACCCACCTTCAAACCCAATTTCCAACCCAACTTCCAACCCAACTTCCAACCTAACTTCCAACCCAACTTCCAACCCAACTTCCGACACAGCTTCCAACCCAACATCCAAGCCAACGGCGAACCTAACTTCCAACCCAACTTCCAACCCAACTTCCGACACAGCTTCCAACCCAACATCCAAGCCAACGGCGAACCTAACTTCCAACCCAACTTCCAACCCAACTTCCGACACAGCTTCCAACCCAACATCCAAGCCAACGGCGAACCTAACTTCCAACCCAACTTCCAACCCAACTTCCGACACAGCTTCCAACCCAACATCCAAGCCAACGGCGAACCTAACTTCCAACCCAACTTCCAACCCAACTTCCGACACAGCTTCCAACCCAACATCCAAGCCAACGGCGAACCTAACTTCCAACCCAACTTCCAACCCAACTTCCATCCCAACTTCAAACCCAACATCCAACCCAACTTCCGACCTAGCTTACAGCCCAACTTCCAACCCAACTTCCAATCCAACTTCCAACCCAACTTCCAACCAAACTTCCAACCCAACTTCCAACCAAACTTCCATCCCAACTTCCAACCCAACGTTCAACCCAACTTCCAACCCAACTTCCAACCCAACTTCCATCCCATTTTCAATCCAAACTTGCAACCAAAGTTCCATCCCAACTTCCAACCCAACTTCCAGCCCAACGTCCAACCGAGCTGCCAACCCAACTTCTAATCCAACTTGTAACCCAACTTCCAACCCAAATTCCAGCACAACTTCCAACCCAACATCCTTCCCAACTTCCAACGCAACTTCCAACCCAACTTTCAACCTGACTTTCAGCCCAACTTCCAACCCAACTTCCAACCCAACTTCAAGCCCAACTTTCAACCCATGTTCCAACCCAAATTACAATCCAACTTCAAACCAAAGTTCCAACATAACTTCAAGCCCAACTTCCAACCCATCTTCCATCCCAACTTTAAACCCAACATCCAACCCAAGTTCCGACCTAACTTTCAACCCAACTTTCAACCCAACTTCCAACCCAACTTCCAACCCAACTCCCACCAAAACTTCCATCCCAAATTCAAACCCAACTTCCATCCCAACTCCCAACCCAACATCCAGCCCAACTTCCAACCCAACTTCCAACCCACCTTCCATCCTATTTTCCATCCCAACTTCCAACCCAACTTCCATCCCAACTTCCAACCCAACTTCCAACCCAACTTCCAATGCAACTTCCAACCCAACTTTTAATCCAACTTCCTACCCAACTTCCAACCCAACTTCCAACCAAACTTCTAACCCAACTTCCAACCCACCTTTCAACCCAACTTCCAACCCTAGTTCCGACCCAAATTCCATCCCAAATTCCAACTCAGCTTCCATCCCAACTTCCAGCCCAACTTCCAACCAAACTTCTAACCCAACTTCCAACCCACCTTTCAACCCAACTTCCAACCCTAGTTCCGACCCAAATTCCATCCCAAATTCCAACTCAGCTTCCATCCCAACTTCCAGCCCAACTTCCAACCAAACTTCTAACCCAACTTCCAACCCACCTTTCAACCCAACTTCCAACCCTAGTTCCGACCCAAATTCCATCCCAAATTCCAACTCAGCTTCCATCCCAACTTCCAGCCCAACTTCCAACCAAACTTCTAACCCAACTTCCAACCCACCTTTCAACCCAACTTCCAACCCTAGTTCCGACCCAAATTCCATCCCAAATTCCAACTCAGCTTCCATCCCAACTTCCAGCCCAACTTCCAACCAAACTTCTAACCCAACTTCCAACCCACCTTTCAACCCAACTTCCAACCCTAGTTCCGACCCAAATTCCATCCCAAATTCCAACTCAGCTTCCATCCCAACTTCCAGCCCAACTTCCAACCAAACTTCTAACCCAACTTCCAACCCACCTTTCAACCCAACTTCCAACCCTAGTTCCGACCCAAATTCCATCCCAAATTCCAACTCAGCTTCCATCCCAACTTCCAGCCCAACTTCCAACCAAACTTCTAACCCAACTTCCAACCCACCTTTCAACCCAACTTCCAACCCTAGTTCCGACCCAAATTCCATCCCAAATTCCAACTCAGCTTCCATCCCAACTTCCAGCCCAACTTCCAACCAAACTTCTAACCCAACTTCCAACCCACCTTTCAACCCAACTTCCAACCCTAGTTCCGACCCAAATTCCATCCCAAATTCCAACTCAGCTTCCATCCCAACTTCCAGCCCAACTTCCAACCAAACTTCTAACCCAACTTCCAACCCACCTTTCAACCCAACTTCCAACCCTAGTTCCGACCCAAATTCCATCCCAAATTCCAACTCAGCTTCCATCCCAACTTCCAGCCCAACTTCCAACCAAACTTCTAACCCAACTTCCAACCCACCTTTCAACCCAACTTCCAACCCTAGTTCCGACCCAAATTCCATCCCAAATTCCAACTCAGCTTCCATCCCAACTTCCAGCCCAACTTCCAACCAAACTTCTAACCCAACTTCCAACCCACCTTTCAACCCAACTTCCAACCCTAGTTCCGACCCAAATTCCATCCCAAATTCCAACTCAGCTTCCATCCCAACTTCCAGCCCAACTTCCAACCAAACTTCTAACCCAACTTCCAACCCACCTTTCAACCCAACTTCCAACCCTAGTTCCGACCCAAATTCCATCCCAAATTCCAACTCAGCTTCCATCCCAACTTCCAGCCCAACTTCCAACCAAACTTCTAACCCAACTTCCAACCCACCTTTCAACCCAACTTCCAACCCTAGTTCCGACCCAAATTCCATCCCAAATTCCAACTCAGCTTCCATCCCAACTTCCAGCCCAACTTCCAACCAAACTTCTAACCCAACTTCCAACCCACCTTTCAACCCAACTTCCAACCCTAGTTCCGACCCAAATTCCATCCCAAATTCCAACTCAGCTTCCATCCCAACTTCCAGCCCAACTTCCAACCAAACTTCTAACCCAACTTCCAACCCACCTTTCAACCCAACTTCCAACCCTAGTTCCGACCCAAATTCCATCCCAAATTCCAACTCAGCTTCCATCCCAACTTCCAGCCCAACTTCCAACCCAACTTCGAACCCAACTTCCAACCCAACTCCCGACCTAAATTCGAACAGTACTTCCAACCCAACTTCCAACCCAACGTCCAACCCAACTTCCAACCCAACTTCCAACCCAACTTCCAACCCAACTTCCAACCCACCTTTAAACCCAACTTCCAACCCAACTTCGAACCCAATTTCCAAATCAACTTCCAACCCAACATCCAACCCTACTTCCAACCCAACTTTCAACCCAACTTCCAAACCAACTTCCAACCCAACATCCATCCCAAATTTCATCCCAACTTCCAGCCAAGCTTCCAAACCAATTTCCAACCAATCTTCCAACCCAACTTCCAAACCAACTTGCAAGCCAACTTCCAACCCAACTTCCAACCCAACTTCCAACCCAACTTCCACCCCAAATTAAATCCCATTTTCCATCCCAACTCCCAACCAAACTTCCATCCCAACTTCCAACCCAACATCCAATCCAATTTCCAACCCAACTTCCAACCGAACTTCCACCCCAACTCCCAGCCCAACTTCCATCCCAACTTCCAACCCAACGTGCAACCAGCTTTCAACCCAGCTTCCAACCCAACTTGCAACCAAAATTCAATCCCATTTACCATCCCATTTTCCAGCCCAACTTCCAACCCAACATCCATCCGAACTTCCAACCCAATTTCCATCCCGACTTCGAACCCAGCTTTCAACCAACTTGCAACCCAATTTCCATCCCATTTTCAATCCCAACTTCCAACCCAACTTCTCTCGCAATGTCCAACCCATCTTCCTACCCAATTTCCAATCCAACGTCCAACCCAACTTCCAACCCAACTTCTAATCAAAATTCCAACCCAAGTTCCAACCTAAATTCAAGCACAAATTTCAGCACAACTCCCATCCCAACTTCCAACACAACTTCCAACCCAACTTTCAACCTATACTTCAATCCAAATTCCAACCCAACTTCCAAATCACCTTCCAACCCAACTTCCAGCCAACCTTCAAACCTTACTTTCAACCCAACTTTCAACCCAACTTCCAACCCACTTCCAACCCAGCTTCCATCCCATTTTCCATCCCAACTTCCAACCCAACCTTCATCCCAACTTCAAACCCAACTACCAACCCAACTTCCACCTCAACTTCCAACCCAGCTTCTAATCAAACTTCCAACCCAATTTCCAACCCAAGTTCCAGCACAACTTCCAATCAAACATCCATCCCAAATTCCAACACAACTTCCAGCCCAACTTTCAACCTGAGTTTCAACCCAACTTCCAACCCAAATTCCAACCCAACTTTCAACCCAACTTCCAACCCAACTTCCAACCCACCTTCAAACACAATTTCCAACCCAATCCAACCCAACTTCCAATCCAAATTCCAACCCAACTTCCAACCCAACTTCCAACACAACTTCCGACCCAGCTTTCAACCCATTATGCCACCCAACATCCAACCCAACTTTCAACCCAACTTCCAACCCAACATCCAACCCAACTTACAACACAGTTTCGAACCCAACTTCAATCCCATCTTCCATCCCAACTTTCAACCAAACTTCCATCCAAACTTCCAACCCAATATCCAACCCAACTTCCAATCCAACTTTCAACCCAACTTCCAACCCAACTCCCAACCCAAGTTCCAGCCCAGCTTCCGACCCAACTTCCAACCCAACTTCCAACCCAAATTCCAACCCAATTTCTAATCCGATTTCCAACCCAACTTCCCACCCAACTTCCAGCACAACTTCCAACCCAACTTTCAACATGACTTTCAACCCAACATCCAATCCAACTTCCAACCCAACTTTCAACCCAACTTCCAACCCAACTTCCAACCCACCTTCAAACCCAATTTCCAACCCAATCCAACCCAACTTCCAATCCAACTTCCAACCCAACTTCCAACCCAACTTCCAACCCAACTTTCAACCCAACTTCCAACCCAACTTCCAATCCAACTTCCAACCCAACTTCCAACCCAACTTCCGTCCCAACTTCCAACCCAACTTCAAACCCAACGTCCTACCCAACATCCAAACCAACTTCCAACCCAACTTCCCACCCAACTTCCAACCCAACTTTCAACCCAACTTCCAACCCAACTTCCAACCAACCTTCCAACCAAACATCCATCCCAACTTTCATCCCAACTTACAGCCCAGCTCCCAGACCAACTTCCAACCAAAATTCCAACCCAATTTCCAACCCAACTTTCAACCCAACGTTTAACCCAACTTCCAACCCAACTTCCAACCCAACTTCCAAAACAACTTCCAACCCAAAGTCTAACCCAAATTCCAACCCAACTTCCAACCCAATTTCCAACCCAACTTCCATCCCATTTTCCATCCCAACTTCCAACCCAACTTCCATCACAACTTCCAACACAACATCCAACCCAACTTCCAACCCAACTTCCACCCCAACTTCCATCCCAACTTCCATCCCAACTTCCAACCCAACGTGCAACCCAACTTCCAACCCAGATTCCAACCCAACTTGCAACCCAGCTTCCAACCCATTTTCCATCCCAATTTCCAACCCAACTTCCATCGGAATTTCCAACCCAGCTTCCAACCCAACTTCCAATCCAACTTTCAACCCAACTTCCAACCCAAGTTCTAATAAAGATTCCAACCCAAGTTCCAACCCAAATTCCAGCACAACGTCCAACACAACTTTCAACCCAACTTTCAACTTAACTTCCAGATCAACTTCCGACCCGGCATCCAACCCACCTTCAAACCCAACTCCCAACCCAACTTCCAACCCAACTTCCAACCCAACTTCTAACCCAGCTTCGACCCAACTTCCAACCCAACATCCAACTCAACATCCAACCCAACTTCCAGCCCATTTTCCAAACCAAGTTCCAACCCAACTTCCAACCCAACTTCCAACCCAACTTCCAACCCAACTTCCATCCCAATTTCCAACTCAACTTCCATTTCAACTTCCAACCCAATTTCCAAACCAACTTCCAACCCAACTTCCAACCCAACTTCGAACCCAACTTTGAACCCAACATCCAACCAAACTTCAAACCCAACTTCCATCCGATTTTCCATCCCAACTTCCAGCCCAACTCCCTTCCCAACATCCATCCCAACTTCCATCCCAACTTCCAACTCAACCTTTAACCTAGCTTTCAACCAAAATTCCAGCCCAACTTCCCACCCAACTTCCAACTCAACTTCCAACCCAACTTCCAACCCAACATCCATCCCAACTTCGAGCCCAACTTCCAACCTAACTTCCAACCCAACTTCCATCCCAACTTCCAACCCAATGTCCTACCCAACTTCCAACCCAAATTCCAACCCAACTTCCAACTCAACCTCCATCCCATTTTCCATCCCAGATTCCAACCCAACTTCCATCCCAATTTCCATCCCAACTTCCCACCCAACCTCCAACCCAACTTCCAACCAAACTTCCAACCCAACTTCTAATCCAACTTCTAACCCGACTTCCAATCCAAATTCCAGCCCAACTTCCAACCCAACATCCATTCAAATTTCCAACACAACTTCGAACCCAACTTTCAACCTAGCCTTCAACTCAACTTCCAACCCAACTTCCAACCCAACCTCCGACCCAACTTCCAACCCAACTTCCAAGCCACCTTCAAACCCAAAGTCCAGCCCAAATTCCAACCCAACTTCCAACCCAACTTCCAATCCAACTTCTGACCCAACTTCCAACCCAACGTCCAACCCAACTTACAACCGAACTTCCAACTTAACTTCTCTCCCATCTTCCAACCCAACATCCAACCTAGATTCCACTCGGACTTCGAACCCAACTTCCGACCCAACTTCCAACCCAACTTCCAACAGAACTTCCAACCCAACATCCAACCCAACTTCCAACTCAGCTTCCAATCCAACTTCCAACCCAACTTCCAAACCAGATTCCAACCCAACTTACAACCCGACTTCCAAACCAAATTCCATCCCAACTTCCATCCCAGCTCCCAAATTCTAACCCAAATTCCAAAGCAACTTCCATCTCAACTTCCATCCAAACTTCTAGCTCAACTTCCATACCAACTTCCAACCCAACTTCCAAACCAACTTCCAACCCAACTTCCAACCCAACTTCCAACCCAACTTCAAACCCAACTTCGAACCAAACTTCTAACCCAACTTCCAACCCAACTACCAACCCAACTTCCATCCCATTGATCATCCCAACCTCCAACCCAAAATCCATCCCAAATTTCATCCCAACTTCTAACCCAACCTTCAACCCAACTTCCAACCCAACTTGCAACCCAACTTCCAACCCCACTTCCATCCCAACTTCAAACCCAACATCCAATCCAACTTTGGACCTTTTTTTCAACCCAACTTCCTTCCCAACTTGCAACCCAGCTTCCAATCCAACTTCTAACCAAGCTTCCATCCCAACTTCAAATCCAACTTCCAATCCATTTTCCCACCCAACTTCCATGCCAACTTCCAACCCAACTTCCAGCCCCACTTCCATCCCAACTTCAAACCCAACATCCAGCCCAACTTTTGACGTAATTTTCAACCCAATTTCCACCCCAACTTCCAACCCAACTTCCAATCCTACTTCCAACCAAACTTCCATCCCAATTTCAAACCCAACTTCCATCCCAACTTCCAACCCAACGTCCAACAAAACTTCCAACCCAACTTCCAACCCAACTTCCATACCAACTTCCAACCCAACTTCCATCATGTTTCCATCCCAATTTCCGACCCAACTTCCAACCGAACTTCCAACGCAACTTTGAACCCAACTTCCATCCCAACTTCCAGCCCAACTTCTAATATGATTTCCAACCCAGCTTCTAACCAACGTTATAGCACAACTTCCAACCCAACATCCATCCTAGCTTTGAACTCAACTTCCAACCCAACTTTCAACCTGAGTTTCAATCCAACTATCAACCCAACTTCCAACCCACCTTCCAACCAAACTTCCAACCCAACTTCCAACCCACCTTCCAACCCAACTTCCAACCCAACTTCCAACCCAACTTCCAACCAAGCTTCCAATCCAACTTCCAACCCACATTCCAACCCAACTTCCAACCCAACTTCCAACCCAACTTCCAACCCAACTTCCAACCCAACTTCCAGCCCAACTTCAAACCCAACTTCCAACCCAACTTCCAACCCAACTTCAATCTCAACTTCCATCCCAACTTCCAACCCAACTTCCATCCAAACTCCCATCCCAACTTCGAACTCAACTTCCAACCCAACTTCCAACCCAACTTCCAACCCAACTTCCAACCCAACTTCCAACCCAAGTTCCAACCCAACTTCTAACCCAACTTCAAACCCAGCTTCCAACCAGTTTTCCAACCCAACTTCCAACCCAATTTCCATTCTTACTTCCATCCCAACATCCCAACTTCCAACAAAACGTCCAACATAACTTCCAACCCAGCTTCCAACCCAACTTCCAACTTAACTTCCAATCCAAATTCCATCAAAACTTCCAATCCACCTTCTAACCCAACTTCCAACCCAACTTCCAACGCAACTTCCAACCCAACATCCAACACAACTTTTAACCCAACTTCCAACCCAACTTCCAACCCAACTTCCAGTTCAACTTCCATCCCAACTTCTACCCCAACGTTTAACCCAACTTCCATCCCAACTTCCAACTCAACTTCCAACCCAACTTCCAACCCAACTTCCAACCCAAATTCCAACCCAACATCTTACCCAACTTCCAACCCAACTTCCAACCCATTTTCCATCCCAACTTCCAACCCAACTTCCATCCCAACTTCTTTTCCAAATTTGAACTCAACTTCCAATCCAACTTCCAACCCAACTTCCAACCCAACTTCCTACACAGCTTCCTACCCAACTTCCAACCAAACTTCCAACCCAACTTCCAACCCAACTCCCATCCCAACTTCAAACCCGACTTCTAACCCAACTCCCAGCCCAAATTTCAACCCAACTTCCATCCCATCTTCCAACCCAACTTCCAACCCAACTTCCTACTCAACTTCCAACCCAACTTCCAACCCAACTTCCAACACAACTTCCAACCCAACTTCCAAGCCAACTTCCAAACCAACTTCCAACCCAACTTCCAACCAAACTTCCAACCCAACTTCCAATCCAACTTCGAACCAAACTTCCAACCCAACTTCAAACCCAACTTCCAACCCATCTTCCAACCCAACTTCCAACCCAACTTCCAACCCAACTTCCAACCCAACTTCCAACCCAACTTCCAACCCAACTTCCAACCCAACTTCCAACCCAACTTCCATCCCAACTTCCAACCCAACTTCCAAC
>SZWC01006311.1:105394-115910 GCA_023375785.1 Penium margaritaceum | reverse complement strand
ACGCAGGAGCAAGAAAAGGTGAAAACGTGAAGGACTCCGTCCAAAATGAGCCGGGGAAGGGGTGGTGGGGGGGTGGGGGGGAGCTCACAGTGGGCACATAGGTGACCGATGACGTCCATTTTCCCGCCAGATCCCCCTCCTGAGAGAATAAACTCTTGAGTTCTCAATTCAAACGACGCGCTTCCTCATCCCCTTCCTCCTCCCTCCTCCCTCCTCCTCGTTGTCGTTCTTGCTGTTGTTGCTATTGTTTGTTTTGTCCTTTTGTGTGGAAACGACGACGCCGACGAAGGTCACATTCTCCACCGTCGTCACAACCCGCCCACCCCCTTGGTTCAACCCAACCCTCAAATCAATTCCTTTCCAGGCCTTGCCAGGTCAGACACGCCCGTGGCGCGAGTTTCACGGCCAAGCCCCCGCAATCTCGGGGCGACCGAACCTTTTTTTGGGTTACATAGCAACCCTATTACAATCGCTTCGCATTGCAAAAGATGCTCAAGAAAATCGTGATTGGTGGATCCGTCATTTTCCTGACGTGTCCACCAATCAGGGTGCAAGAATTTGTAGGACTGTATGCCCCCCCACGTCCGCGGACGCACGGCATCGGTCGGCCTGCGAAAAAAACATCACGGACGTCAACCTAGATGTCCGGACAGACCCCGGATAGTACGGAATGACAAGTCCGACGCCACGACAGAAGGGTAAGGGATGGGTCCAGCCCGTCGAGTCCACTGGCGAGCAGAATTTAATGTTGTTTTTTCCCCTCTATGTCGCTCCTCCTTGGCCTCGCCCTGTCCTGTTTCACGGACTGGTCGTCATGGCAAACTCTTTAGACTCGTGAACCCGGCTTCAAACAGGGTGAACACGCATATGAAAGAAAAGAAATTCAACCAAAGTTATAGACGAAGGTAAATAAATCTAATTTTGACTATAATTAAGTCATCTTATTTTTTATAGCATAAGGAAACATCCAAAATTCATCCAGATTTGTCAAAGATCATTTCTTTGTGAAGTTCATAATAAACGTGTGAAACTATCGTGTTCACAATGAAAGAACATATTCATCTCATAAAAATGAATTCATCATCAGATAGAACTATATTCATAAAAGAGACCGAGAAGAAATGCCTTCAGAGGTTTTTCTTCAATATGTTGGTGAATTCTTTTACATAATGGTGTATCGTCAAGCGCATTCGGTCAATTTTTGGTCATTTCCTTTTCGCTTTTACATCCACACAGGCTGGAATAAATCCAGCATAGCTTGAAGTAATTTAAGAAGAGTTCGCCCAAACCATACACAATGTTTAAGAGCACACATGGGCCAACCAAACAAAAAATAGTTTGAACGAATGCGGGTGACAGTTTGGCAGTCCATTTACAACCAGTTTTGGCTTCCACGGACGAGGTAAAGTCTCATGGCAAACCTTCCATTATGTGGTCCAGATTGTGGGCAATTATTTAGCCTCTTAAGAGATACTAATATGAATACTTTTGCTCGGTTACTATGTAACCCTATGCAGGCTTTGCGTGCAAAACCTGCCTCTTGTTTTTTTTTTTTTTTTTGGGCTGAAACATCGCCTCGGTGGTGGTTAACCCCTGCCCGCATCTTGCGATGGGAAATTTCAGGGAATTGAACACCCTGCATTCCATGTGACTTATGTCACATCGGGGTAGGTGCCCACGGAACTCTGTTCCATGGGGTATGTGGGAGTCGGGCGACCGGCCTTGACCCACTAACATCCACCATCGAAGGTAGTTTCAACCAACGGTCGTGACCGTTGATTGAGGGGGTTCCCAAGCAACTCTATGAGTTGCTCGTGGAATTACCCATCCCCCCGGTGTAAAGTGTTGCTTTTATCCAGTTTTGCCGTACCGAGGGGGTGATTATTAAATGGGCTGGTTGAACTTTGCAGTCCGCTTTGCATATGGCTGGTTGCGCTGTAAGTGAGGAAATGAGTTGGGTGGCTTTTTTCTGACTGTGTGTAGAGTTTTGGTTGTGTAGGTGTAAAATATGAAGGTTGATATAATCTTCAAATTTTGTTAGGATTAGTGGCATAAGGATTGCAGAGGGGTTGCGGGGGTTTTTTGTGCTCCCTAGGCTGATTCTGCAGCGGAGTTTCCAGATTTCATGGAAGGCGGTGGCTTGGAGGAGAAGCCACCACTGGTTCCGTGTAGAGGTGTGGTGAAAGGTTAGCGTTGTGGTTGGGGTTTGGCAGATGAAGGTGGCAGATTGGAACAGTGCAGTGAGGGTTGGTTGCAGGTTTGGGCAATCTCGGAAGGCATGTTCGATTGTTTCTGTGTGGCGATTGCAAAATGGGCAGATATTTTCAAAAGGTGGCCGTAAGAATTTGAGGCGTTCCCTGACCTGTAGACATCTGAGGATGATGCGGATGAGGACGTCTTTGGTTTTGGGGGGTATTATGTTGTTTGTTAGGAGTTGTTTCAGGAACATGTGAGGGTCCGCTGGGGGGAGTTCCCACTTGGTCCACCACACGCAAGGTTTGAGCGTTTTTGGGAGGAGGTATTTGTACAACTGGCCTAGTTTGGGTTGTTTGGTGGCCAGTCGCCATGAGGGGTTGGAGGTGTTATTGCTGAAACCTTGGAAGTAACCATCTTGGACATGTGTTGGGGTCCATTCGTTGAGTTTGAAAATTTGGGTGGGNAGAAAGAAATGGCCTTGGTTGGGGAAGCTTCGCGAGTTGCATGCTATGTCTTTCCATGCGTTCTGGGTAGGTTGAAGGAATTTGTAGGCTTGTAGGGCGCTTTGTGCTTGTAGCAATGTGGCAGGCCATAGCATCCCGAGGCCCCCTTTGTCCGTAGGCGTAATGGCTAGATTTTTGTTGATGAATCTCAATGAGCTGTCTTTGGATGGTGAGGAGAGTAGGTTTAGTAGGGTGTTGTTAATTTGTACTAGGATGTCCGGGGGTGGCGGCTGTAGTTCGGAGTGGTATAGGAATGTGGGGATGAGGTAAGTGTTTATTGCTATGACTTTTCTTGTAGTAGGGCTGTGGGTGTTACGCCAGATTATTGCGGCCGCTTGTAGTTTGGTGATTAGGCCCTCCCACATTTTTCGTGAAGTTGTATCATGGTCGAGGTTTATTCCTAGGACGTGTTGTGGGTTGTTAGTGTATTGGAAGTGGGTGTTTTCCCAGTGTGGTGCGTCTTTGTTGGTGTGAAAGAGGAGGGTTTTGTCATCATTTGCTTTTAGGCCGGTGATTGCAAAGCATCTGTCAAGAATGAGGATGGCTTCGTTCAGAGCTGAGTATGAGGTTAGGAAAATGTTAGTGTCGTCTGCGTAGGCTGCATGGCTGGGGCAAGAGGGAAGAGAGTGAATGGGCCTCGGGATGCGTGTTTTAAGGAGTTGGTTGAGTGGTTCCATAGCGATGATGAAGAGGAGGGGGGCGATGGGGCAGCCCTGGCGGACTCCTGTGAGAGTCCGGATTTGGTTTGTTTGTTGGCCGTTGATGAGGAAGCTAGTGCGTGTGGTGTGGAGGGTGGCTTTTATCCATGCTGTGTACATAGCAGGGAATCCCATTTGTTCCATGGTGCGGTAGAGATGCGGCCGGATGAGAGTGTCGTAAGCTTTCTCGAAATCGGCGAGAAGGAAGACCAGTTCGGTTTTGGTATAAGTCGACCAGTGTTGGAGGTCGAGGATGCATGATAGGGTATCTTTGACGTTTCTGCCGTGTACGAAGCCGGTTTGTTCTGGGCTAATGATGCTGGGCAGCGTTTTACGTAGTCTGTTAGCTAGGAGTTTGGTTAGAATTTTGTATTCTGTGTTTAGTAGAGAGATTGGGCGATAGTTCTTCATGAGGGTGGGGTCGCCTTCTTTGAAGAGGATAACGGTAATCGAGTCTGTGAATTCTGGGTGATTTTCGGGGTGGGCTAGTACATTAAGGAAAAAGGTGAGCAGAGCTGGGGCGTAGACTTCCGGGGCGTGTTTGTAAAATTCTGCTGTGAGGCCATCTGGGCCTGGGCTCTTTCGTTGGGGGAGGGACTTGATGGTCGTGATTATTTCGTCGACTGTGATTGGGGAGGTAAGTGTTTGGTGGTGGTGATACGGGAGTTGGGGGAGTGGTGGGAGGTGTGGGGGAAAGAGAGAGCTGACTTTGGGGGTAAAAAGGGTGGTGTGGAAGGAAGTGACGATCCTACTCATTTCTGTGATGGACGTGGTCGGCGGGTGGCCTTCTTCCCGGAGAGCTTCAATTCGGGTTGCTTTTTGTTTGGTCTTGATTAGGCTGGTTAGAACTTGTGAAGCTTGTTCTAGGTTTTTGGTGTATTTGATTTGGGCTAGTTGGTGACGGAATTTTTCTGCCGTCAAAATGTATTTCTGAAGGTGTTGTTCGTTGCGCTGGAGGAGGTTTCGGAGGCGTGTGTTGTGAGGTTGGGTGCATATGCGTTGTTGAAGTTTAGCGATTTCGTCGTGAAGGTGGCTGATAGTTTTCTTGATTCTGCGGGTTTCTTTGATGCTGTAGGTTTTAATTTGTTTTTGGATCCAGCGTCTGTGCTGAGGCCACGGCCGGGTGAGGGGTTGGGATAGTAGGTGTTGTATGCAGGGACGGGTGAGGAGGGACGCGTTGAACATCCAGCGTTGTGCTTTTGGTAGTGTAACGCTGTGGTGCTGAAGGGTTGTTTCTGGCGCTGCGAGGTGATCTGAGAGGTTTTTTGGGACTCCGAGGTGTGTGGCGTGAGTGAGTGTGGGGCTCATTGTGGAAGAGTGGTATATTCTGTCTAGACGGGCTGCGGTGTGGTGGCTGGGAGACTGGTACGTGAATTCTGTTTTGTTGGGGTGGAGTGTGCGATATGAGTCGGTGAGGTTGTGGTCAGTGAGTAGTTTTGATAGGATAAACTGATCTTTGGTGGACTTCTGTGGGAATCTATCCATGGGGGTGCATGTTGTATTAAAATCACCTAGGAGGAGGGTGGTAGGGTGTTGGGATAAGGAGTCTAGTTCCTCCCAGAAGGGTTTGCGCTTACCGAGGGACGGCGGGGCATAGATGGTTGTGACTGTGAGGATTTCTTGGAGATGGTGGAAGGTGCATTGGCCAATTCGTTGTGTGCCTCTAGAGGAGTTTTCAGCGAGTGAGAGTCTTTGCTCGTCAAACAGGAGGAGGATACCTCCTGTTCTTGTGGATTCCGACGGAAAATCAATGATTTTCCGTCGTAATTTGGTTTCTAGTTGAGGGATGTTTGTGGTAGAAGTGAGGTGGGAGTCGGTAATACAGCAGAGGGCAGGGTCGTGGGTCTTTAGGAAATTGGCTAGGAAGGGGATTTTTTCGTTTTTAGCGAGGCCATTTATGTTGAGGGTGGATATTTTAAAGGAGTGGGGTTTTGGGGCAGGTGGTTTATTGTGGGGGGAGGTGTCAGTGGAGTCTCTTTTTCGCTTTCTGATGTGTGCAGTGTGTTCTGTTGTAGCTGTGGGTTTTGAAATATGGATAAGTTTTCTTGTGTTGAGGTGGTTTGTGCCTCGGTGGCGTTTTTTATGGAAGGGGTATTTGGGTTGGTGGACAGATTTCCTTTTTGGCTTTTTGGAATTGGTGTTGGGTGTAGTTGTAGGGGAGACCGGGTGGGGAGTGGTATGTTGGGGTTGGCTAGGGGATGTGGTTGTGGGGGAGGCCAAGAGGAGGAGGGGTGTGTTGGGAGGAGCCAAAGGGTCGATTTGAGTTGAGGGTGAGGATTGGGAGCTGGAGGAGAAGTCTTGTGACTTGGCGGGTTGTGGGTGGGATTTGTGTTGGTTGTCATCGAGGAATGTATAATGAAGGGTAGGAGTGGGCTTAAGGGTCTGTTTACGTGTTCGTCTAGTCTTGGTTGCACGGAGATTCCAAAGGATGTGGCAGATTGTGGATAAGGGAAGTTTTGAGAGTTGTTTGTTACGGCGGCGTTGTTGCTTATGGAGTTGTTTGGTGCAGGGGGGTTGTGGGGGGGCGAGCCAAAAGAGGTGGATGATAAGATAGAGGTGATAGAGGTTAGATTGCTTTGTTTCTATTGATTTAGGAAAGATGTGGGTCCAATGTAAAGTGGGGGATGACCTTGGTAGCGATGTCCACATTGAAAGAGGTATTTTGTGCGGATGAGGTCCGTTGTGTTGATGTTGGTTTGAAGAGTTTTGAAAGTTATGGTTACTTGAAGTGATGGATTTGTGATTAGGTTGAGTCCATTTTTTGTGTAGACAACATGTGTCGCAAAGTCGCCATTGATGGCGGTTGGCCACTACTGACCTGTGTCCACTGTGTAATGGGGGCCAGATTCTGTTCATAGCGCGTGATTCTTTGTCATGGCTGGCATGCTCTTGGGGCACGTGCAGATGCAACCCATTATGTGGAGTTTGGCTTATAGGGTATTCCTCATAGCAAGAGAGAGTAGATGTGGGCAGAGGTAAAAACTCATCAATACTTATGGTTGTGCCGGCTAAAGTAGCAGTGGAAGGACCTGGGTCCTGATCCAAAAGAGCAACACATACAGAAAGGGGAATACCACAGATAGAGCATGTGGAGAGTTGTTGTGAACTCCAACTAGGATAGGGGGTTTTGTTGAACATCATGTAACTTGGTAGATAGGGGACTGTTTGAGAGGGTTTGCCCAAGGGGCGAAAGTTGGGTTTGGATGGCACAGGGCCTGGAGTGATAATTGCGGTCCCACTGAGTTGTGGAGACCATTTAACGGGGGACCGAAGTCCAAAAAATGAGTGTGCGCGTGCTTGTGTGGTATGCAAGTGTTGAAAGAGGGGTGGGAGAGAGAAGAATGGAAGAGATGTTGGGATGTTCGTCAGCCATGGTGGGAAAGTTGATGGGATGGAGAGGAGAGGGGGTGGTGATGTTGCGTTGGGGAGTGGGGGAGAGGGGAAGGAGAGAGGGAGTGGGCGTTCCATCAGCCATGATGGGAGTGCTGATGNCGCCCTTTGCTGCTGGCGCCCGGTGCTGCCGCTGCTTCTCAGTTCAGTTGAGGCTGGCGGTCGCCATTGGAGATGGGTCCAGCTTTGTGGGCAGGTGCTGATGAGGAGCAGAGCGACAAGCCAGAAGATAGCCGCCGCTAGCTGCTGAGGGACATGTTTAGTTCTGCTTCTGGTAGTGGCTGCGGCGTGAGCCGCTGGAGTCTGCTTTAGTGGTGGCGGCCGAAACCGCTGGTTCATAAGCTGTTGCTGGTTGCGCAACTGCTGCTGCTGCTTCTGTTGCTGCTGCTTTCGCAGTTGCGCCATTGACGCGGGTGAGGCTATCGTCGGTGTTGTCCGGTGTGTTTGTGACCGTCCTTTTTCCTCCTAGGCAGCTGGCCTGTTACAGCAGTTGGCCTCAAGGAGCAGCTGGCTGGAAAAAGGGGGCGACCGAACCAAACGTCAGCGGGATCTGCACACCGAACACGGCGCACGCGCCGCCGCCATGGCAGGGTGGCGCGTGCTTCTTGCAGCTGCGGTGCTCCCGTGGCAGGGGTGATCCCGGTGAGCCGAGTTGAGGCCTGCCCGAGTCCCTCGCGCGCACAAGCCCGCACGTCCGAAAGCAAGAGACGACGTTGCACAAGAAAGAGATCAGCGGCGGACAAACGCATCCGCGCAAAACACCTCTCACATGCGTTTGTTGAATCTGCGAACAGGAGGCGCCCTTCCGAGGATTTCCCATGAGCTGAACGTGCACTACTGGCCCATAGAACCGGAAGGCCTCTGCTAGTCGTCAGCATGTTAGCAGTCACCCAGAAAGCTCCAACTCCAACACCCACTGTTGTGGAGGAGGATGCAAAACTCTTCAGGTCTTGTTCATGGGAGCAGAGATGAATAACTTCATCAAATCTCAGATGAGGCAATTTTTCAGAATTCATTCACACTTGCCCATGTGTGAACCTTGGGAGACACGAATGTAATCGAAGTTGTGTCTTGCCATTCATGTGGCACTCAACTTTCACGGTGCACTCAACCGTCATGGTGCACAAAAATATGTTGAAAACCGATGTAAACTGACAACTTTCCCTTCGTGAGTACATCATGCCAGAATGGGCAAGGTCACACCCAATACACCTCATTACTCATATTTTCATTGTGGAATGTGATGGAAGAGATGCTCCATTTCAGTCTAACCTACTAGAAACCCAGGAAGATGTTGGAACAAGTTCTCCCTCCGTGCGCCTTGGGTTCCCGGTGGACTGGATTGAAACCCACTCAACCAAGTCAGTTAATTGTCAATATCGTCGACTGGAGGAAAGGAAATGGTCAACATCATTCCCTTAGCGGCCCTTCTACAATACACCTTTGAGAAAACGAAGTGTATGGGAAGAGACCAGCACAATGCACCTTGCTACTGCTATCTTTCCTCCAAAAGATGCCCTACCATGGCCAAGGACAATGGGTCCTTGACCCTTTCATCATGATTCAGCGTTATGAGAGGCAACCCACAGGTGCCATCCCCCTCCACACATCCAAGGCAGAGTCGTTGACCAACAGGAAAAGCCACCAGTGCACTCACACTCATTGAGCTATGCTGCCTCAAGAGATGAGCCACCTCAAAATCGGATCATCACAACCTCTTGACTTTCGATTTCACCACTTCATTCTCGGAGCCGCCCCACTGCGCATGCATGCAGGCACTCCACCTCCTCCACAGCTGCCATTGCATCTTCCCTTGGCATAATCCGCTCTTCCAGCTGGACCCACGCAGGCGCACCCGGCATTGAACCATGCCGAAGGGGGTCCTGCACACCACCACCACCACCAGCAGCTGCTCGACCCCACCTCTCCCAACCACTCTGATTCCCGCGACCTTTTTTCCCCCAAACAGGGCCCTGCTCCAGCACCCTCTTCACCTCCACCACGTCCGCCATGTCCGCAAGCAGCAGGCGCACGCCGTGCCCCTCCCCAGCATACCCATGATCTGCCAGCAGAGCTGCCACTGGCTGCCCCGCCAGCTCCCCCAGCTTCTCCATCCACTCCCCCACACGCACGCCCTCCCCTTCCCTCGCCCCCTCACAGGCCCGGAGCACTAGGCGCCGGAGACCAGACGCAATGCCGGCGCTGATGCGGCGGTTCTTCGCAGAGTCCCGCAGGTGCAGGACGCCTCCGCACTCGTGCAGCAGATCCTGCCGCACCACGTGGGGCATCAGCGTGAAGCACCGCGCGGCGTCTGCCTCCATCGCCGCCGCTCGCGACACCAGGCCACGAGCAGCACCAGGCTGTGCACTGGTGCCTCCAGCAGATGTAGAGGCTGCGGCGGATGTAGGGGCTCCGGCAGATGTGTAGGATGGGACATCCACCGACACGGAGACGTCCACCACCACGGGAGCTGGGCATTCCAGCACAGCAAGGTTCGACGAAACAGCAGACGTCTCGGAAGCAGGTGCAGCGGCAGTCCCTACTGATGCCACAGCCGCTGGGGCCGCTGCAGCTGTTGCTTCCCCAGCTGCAACCACTGCTGCTGAGCCCAGTGCATCGCCCTTCTTCCACAGCTCTAGCAGGTGGCCCGACTTCAGTTCTTGCAGGCTCACAACCTCGGGAACCTTGCCAGTGCCATTCACCGAGCGCTTCCAAGCCACATCAGCATCCACGGAACCAGCACATGCACCGGCAGCAAGCGTGGCCTCGGCATTCACCGCGTCAACGCCTGCCGCCGTTGACAAAACTTCTAGATGACTGCCCTGGAGGAGGACCAGGCCTTCGCTGCTGGAACCTGCTCGGAATCTTCTCCCACCGAGGCAGTCGCAGGCCCCACGGAGCAAACAGGCAGGATCACAGGCAACCGCACTGCAGAACAGTTCGCAGAAGGAGGACACCGTCAAAGGCAGCTTGCTGCCCGCACCTGACGTGAGCGCGGTGGTGCCATCGTCGCAGCAGAGGACTGCTCTGACCCAGTTCTGGACGCGCAGCTTGGAATGCGCCGGGAGCTCAGAGTACCTGACTAGCATGGCTGGCAGGTTGGCAGCCATCGCGGGCGACAGGCGCCGCTGGGGCATGGACTGCAATGCTGGTGAGGGGGGAGCGAAGGCTGGAGATGAAGTGCGCAAGTAGGGTGCAGCCGCTGCTGTGACCTCAAGATCTGAACTTCCTCCCACCTGAGCAGCCTCAGGAGATGGCGATGGAGTCACTGCAACCGAAGCAGCAGCTGCTGCATAACCAGCAGCACGAGAAGCAGCAACTCCTTCTCCAGACTCCACGCCAGCAGAGGCCAGAAAATCAGCACGTTCGGTCCTCGTTGAAGTAACCCCGGGTTCTGCGGCAGCAGCATCAGCTGCAAGCAAGTCTGCACAAGGCTGCAGAACCTGCGAAAGGGAAAGCTGGAGGGCAGGAGCAGTTTGAGCGCCAACGAGGCTGGATGAGGAGCCAGTGGGTCTCCAGCCAGTCTTCACTAGGGCAGTGCTTTGCCTTTCGCAGACGACAAGGCTGCCCGCCAGCGCATCGGAACCACTGTCGTGGTGGGCTGCTGCCAAGGATGAAGAGAGAGGACTTGGATGTGCTCCAAGTTCAGGATGGGGAGGAACAGGGACAGCAGGATGAAAAGTGGCAGAAGAGAGAGGGGCTGGAGCAGGAAGGGGAGGGGCAGGAGGG
>SZWC01006311.1:78797-92344 GCA_023375785.1 Penium margaritaceum | reverse complement strand
GAGAGAGAGAGAGAGAGAGAGAGAGAGAGAGAGAGACGAGGAACAATGGAGGGTACATGAAAACGTACAGGGAGAATATAGTAAGATCTGATTAGCACCAATGATATACAACATGAAAATTTCATGGCATAATGAGATGACCATTGGTGGCATTCAATGGTAGCCATGTACAATCCTCCTTAATGAGGAAAAATATGTGTCTATTGGCTTTCATGATATGCTCATTGACACCAGAATGATAACTCCAAGATCATCAATACCATGTTGGTTGATTAGCTCCTCTCTTTAGAAACACGTTGAGCACTAATGCATGAGAAGAATTTGGTTTGGTGAGTGTAATGCTTTTATAATGAGTGGAAACATGCCTCTCATTCTAGGTGATATACTTGAGAGTTATTTTTTTCCTTTCCAAAACCAGGGCCCCACGTGCTAACGCGCTGTATGAAAATTTGTTGTTCACTTTAACCAACAATGTTCGGTTCATAACTTTCCCCCCATATTGGAACAATGTTTAACACCTAAAACAAAAGCATCATGGACCTCATGAACACATGGATGAATTTCAAACCACTTTTCTTCATTGCTTGATACTTTGCAACACATCATCTTAATGATTTTTCATCGATCTCATGCCTCCCTCCGATTCTTGGCAAGGTTCTTCAATTGAACACACAATGGTTTATGGTCATAAACGCCATACACATGCGTAACAGACTTGATCCGTGCCTTCATTGCAATGATCATGTTCTTGTATGAATATTCAATATTTGATAAAGACTTTAATTACATTATACCTATCTTTATTCATATCAAAACTCGGATATCCCATGATTTGATTTGTGTTGATCTACGATCTTGTGTCTGTGAAATGTAAGCTCTTTAAACCATGTAGCAAATGTTAGAGGATAAAAAGTTATAAAAAATGGGGAAATTTTAGTTTGACATTATAGCTAGAATTCTTGGTTGTGTAAAGGTTGATGTTGGAATTATAATTTACATGTGATTCTTGTCAGATAAAAACTACGTTTGGTCTTATGATTTTGGTAACTGGTTTTCTAAAGGGGAAGTATTCCATATAAAGACGGTGGATATAAATGTTAATCCAAATCTGTCAATCTCAGGATCTTGACTCATAACTTCGAGTTTGAGGCCCGGACAGGTGAGCCATGTTCCCTCTATCGGAATTGAATCAGAAGCCTCTATCGAACGACACTTGAATTGGAATTGGTGAAGAGAAATGTGACAAAGGATACAAAACATTCAGGCACGGCTCTATCATACAGAGATACCAGAGAGGGAAATATGGGGCTCAAACTCTAATGATAGGATATGTCATATTTTAACATATTTAATTTCTTGTAAGTATTCCTTTGTCTGGTAAAAACTAGAAATAAAATCAATGAGACATGATCTTGCCAATGTGGCTAAGTCATGGCTTTGTATGAACCTTTGACCAATTTTAAAAACACATGTGCATTAACATTTCTAATAAGCTTGGAGCAGAGATGGTGGAGGAACAAAACCATGGTGTAAGAAGGTTCCATACTCTTGACGAGGGACAACAAGACTACATGACGTCGATGCTGGCACAAGACGGAAAGGGTAAAAAGTGATGTCAACGATAGTGATATTGCACATCCATTTTCTTTCCATGTAGAAACCACATGCTTATGTTTTATCCATAAACTTTTCCATGAATAGAGATTCCCTTTTTCTCTAGAAGTTGTGTTGTGCTGTTAAAGCATTATCCACCATTCTCTTTTCAAACCAGTAAAAGAAGCATGTATTTCTTTTTTTTTTTTGTATCCTTGATTACTATGTTGTTGGCACTTACAAAGACACAATCTCATACTAGCTACACGTTCTTTCTTGTTGTATATGCAACAAAATCTGAATCATCATCGAAAATAGTAGCTCTTGCTCCAATTGGCAGTAGCAGTTGATCATTCCATTATAGACAACAACAGGGTCAAAAAAGGAAGGACAAGTGTGCGAAGAAAAATTAGAAAACTCCCTCCTGCATGCCCGAGTGCGGTACCAAGGACGGACTATGAGTTACCTCACAAATAAATCCTCACATTTTTGTGTACCACATGTAGAGTAATTTGAATTTCAAATAATTCTTTTAATCTTGTTCCTTTTTTTAATCCAGCAAAATTTGAATTGTTGGTATATTCAAAGATATTTTGAGTTCCTTGCTTGAGGAGGGAGAAGAAAACGAACTAGATGCAAGGGTTGCCAAAAGGAATGGGGATGGTTTTCCCTCCAAGGACGCGGATGATATGGAGGAGGACAAAGAGAATGAGGATGATGGATGCGAATGATGATTTGGAGGTCAATGCCTTTGTGTTGGCCAAAATATCCTCATTTGGGTGTTCTCATATTGTATTATCCAAGGTTTTGTAACTGTCAATTCTTCCGTGGAGGACTATGAGTCACATTCGGTTGTTATGTGATCATCGGGGGCCCGCTACCACGGGGCCCCAGCGATAACGGCAAAAAACACTGAAACCCACAACCTGGAGGACTATTTGAGGTGGTTGGAGGACGCTGTATTCGTTGTCGTCTTTGGGTTATCCCTAGGTTCTCTTAGTTTGTAAGTGGAGAAGTCAGTTGAGGCTTCTCTTATTTGGTTGTTTCGTTGAGACAAAGACCACACTTGCAACCCTTCTTTTCTGTACGATGTGTTTCATCATAAGGGCCTTAATCTTAGTGTGAACAATGGAATTGACCTAGGTTTTGTAATCCATGGCACAACATGTTGTAACACAGTACATCGATGCCACAATCATGTTTTTCATTCATCCCATGTATTGTTTCCTTTCCAATTTGGCCACATTCACATGTTGAAGTGTGAACTGTATTTGAACTCTATGCAAAATCAATGGATGCAAGTTTTTTTTTGTATTAATGTATTTTAGCTATTTTGCATCCATCGTCTTCATAGCCCATTGTGCTTCGATTATGCATGGTTAGCAGGGACATGTGCAACGTCTTTCATCTTGTGTCAAGGAACATGACATTGTCACGGCATTGTAGTATACAACTATTTGTTTTGCTCATCACTGAATATCATTGCATTTTTGGAATACTAACATGTCAAAGGATTGTAGGTGTTTTCACCATGCATTTCATCAAGAGCCAACATTCCAGGGGACTAAAAGAATCAGCAAAATGGTTTTTGGTTTGTACAAAAATCCTTCACATCCTTCTCCTGCCTCCTTCCATCTGTGTGGGCAGTTTCTCTTGCTCTAGAATCCTTGGCAGCACTTGCATCCCTGGACTTCCTCTTCACGGCCAATGCCTTAACAATCCTAGCAGTAACAACTTCTTGTTGTTGGCAGCAACCCTTGCACAACTCTTAATTTCCTCTTCTGCACAACCTCCCTTAGCATTTCCAGCTGAAGTAATCTGTTCATCCTCATCTTCACCGTTTCCCACTTATACTACACCACTGCCTCCCTTTCTTGCACAATAACCACCAAGAGAAGTGATGCTCCCCCTGTTGCATCATCCTTTGTTACGCTACCACCAACTCCACTCTTTGCTACACCATCATTTTCTGCATTAATCAATGCACCTCGAAGACCAGCGACTGCTCCACCCTCTATCAATGCATCCTACATCTTTATTTACTCCCTAATATTCCCCTTCTGGACAATATATGATCCATTATTCACCACTACACCTTACATTACAAGGATCCTCTACTAATATAAATATTGCTCCTACCCCTGTCCACCTCCATGAACACCTCCTCCTCCTCCTCCTCCTCTTCCATCTCCTCATCTAAGCTATTTGTCCTCTTCTCAACTGTATCTCCCTCCTCCTTCTCTATTATTTTGCTGCCGTACTCACTTTTGGACTCATCACTGGGGAAGTCGGCGCCAATTGTACCATCTCCCTTCTCACACTTGTATTGCATGTTCAGAGGACAAGTTCTTGAACCATAGTTTCTAGTGTCTTCACTTGCATTCTGTTTGTATGGAAAGCGAATATACGATGGAACATTAAACAATTCACAGTCACAATCGGAGTATGCACGAGTTTATGTGATCATCTTGAAAGCGAAGGCATGAACGTTGGCGCGATGGAAGACCTAGAGTAAAACCCATGTGTAAATGGACAGCACCTTCTAAACCACCTGAGCCACAATGGCCCTTGCCTACACGGTCAGATCATGACATTGAGATGATACCTACATCTTTAGTGAGATGCTTGGTAACTAGCACGATGATGACTTATGCAGCATTTCCAAACTGGAAGGCTTCCCGGTCATTTTACATCTCTTTATATTTCTGTTACTTTGCCCGTATGTCTACTATGTGCGTCCAAGCCTGTACCTTGCTGACATCCCTGCTGAGGTTATTGCTAGAGTGGGTGGATTGTAGATAGCGGACAGCTACATGCAAAGGGAAAACATGTACTTTGTCTAGTTCCATAGAAGATTGGCCATAGTGATTTTGACATGTTATGAAGAGGTTTGTATCCCTTCGTTTGTGTGAAGGTCTTGATGTCAACTGAAGTATGAAGTAGAACACCACTATTCTCTCATGCACCACCGAGAGAGTTAGAAATGCAAAGAAGTATGAGAAGGAGGTTGCAGGTAACATAGTTGGCCGATTTGTAGCCAGATTGAATGCGTGCATATGATGTTTATGATCTGCTCAGTTTGGAACAGTTTTTTTTAGGGTGATATCTCCTCATGGTTGAAATACGAGGAGGGGACGGCAAGTGCCATTGTGCCAATCTTGTTTTCTTGTCCGTTGCCTCATGCTGGTTGACAGTTTAGAAAGACCTTATTTCGTTGCTTGATTTTCCCGCCATGCTACCCACCAGTATCCTTACACAATGTAGGATTTCCACCAAGAATGGCCACATCCCAAGGAGGTGTTAGAGCATTGTGAGAGCACACATGAACCAGCTATTACACTTTAGCAAATCACACAACCCAAGAAGCCTACTTCAACCAAGTTCTCGGTGTTTCATCATTATTGTAGGAAGTGACAACCTTTACAAGATTAGCTATCACACTAATCCACTATCAATTCTCCACACATCCTTCATCACCAAGTCACCATGTTGCACATTACCAATGACATCCTTTCACAGACAAAGAAGTCGTTGGCAATACATCCTCTGCAAGTTTTTACTACGTTCTTTTCGCGTTATTTTCATGGATCACAGATACCAAATCCTCATGCAGTCATGTTCTATTACCAGCTTCATCATTTTCCCAATGTGGTGATTATTACACACAAGCCCGTTCACATCAAACAGGGAAGGCATGGAAGAGAGAAGCCGTTGAGTTGTTTAAAACAATGTGAGCTGCTGTTAAGAAAGAGGGGTGATGGTGGAAAAATGCTCTTATGATACATAGTGGTTATGCTTCTGACGGCAACGCCTTGATGCCTTGTCGCTCCTGTTTGCTGGTGGAGTATTGGAGTTGATTTATGGTCATGGAAACTTTAAATTTGTGTCCCCTTTCATTTAGCCCATGAAGGAGCTCGTCGAGGTTGCTCGATGAGCATGAATTTTGGGCGTGGTCTAGTGAGGCTTTGGTTCCTCACCCATCCCCAGTCTCTCTCTTATGAAAACACATTTAACAAAAGCAAAGTTAAAAAATATCTTAGTCCATGAATGACCCACGAACCAGAGTTTGAAAGCTTGATAGGTACAGGTCCATATTTTTTAAACAAATGGCTCTCATTGTGCATCGTTGAAAACAAGAATTGCTTCATATATAGCTGAATCAAGAGCTACATGACCACCAAAAATAAGTCACTAGCATGCAACCAATAACACACACCCAAATAAGATGCAAGGAAGCTTCCTAGCAACACTCCTGTTGACCAGGCGTCAGTGCCTGATCAGACGGTGACGACAGTCACAAGTCGTGCACACAACGGCAAGAGTTTGGCTAGGGGACACAAGGCAAAGTGTCTAAATGCTTCAATAGCATTTGCAGAGAGAGATGAAAAATGACAGGTCCATGGCATAAATACCTGCCGCGGCGCACAGCGGATGTCGCACGCGGCGATCCAAGAGCTGTCCTAAAGCCGGCCCAAAACCACTGTTTTCGCCACAACTCTGCGCACACATGTCAGAATGCTACGTCGTCTGAACCTAGACATGCAGGACCACAAGACGGACGCTACAAATGATCACATGCATGCATCCATCATCAGACGGTGGACACGCAATGCAAAAACATGCAAATCGGGCTCATGGCCAGTCCGCCGAAAAGACCCCTGCAAGCTGCAGAAAAAACAGCAGGGAGTCCCGACAGTGTCCGGGGCTCTGGAACGGTAGTCCGCCAGCTCCAAGCTGGTAGTCCGCTGCCAGTCTTCGCACCGGTGTCACCAGGGCCCGCCTCAGGGATCTGCACGAGTATGGACACGGCCGAGTGGTCACAGTAGACTGTACAAGAACTTCACAAATCACAACACTCCCCCATGACCCGATGGTACGCATGTCCATACACGTGCAGCACTGGGACAAGTACAATAGTGAGTGTAAAACAGATGGGACACGGACACACATCCCACACTCAACCACCCTCAGGCATGGGGCGAAGCCCAACAGAACGAATGGCCACCAGGAACTTTCCGNGTCGCACCGGTGTCACCAGGGCCCGCCTCAGGGATCTGCACGAGTATGGACACGGCCGAGTGGTCACAGTAGACTGTACAAGAACGTCACAAATCACAACACTCCCCCATGACCCGATGGTACGCATGTCCATACACGTGCAGCACTGGGACAAGTACAATAGTGAGTGTAAAACAGATGGGACACGGACACACATCCCACACTCAACCACCCTCAGGCACGGGGCGAAGCCCAACTGAACGAATGGCCACCAGGAACTTTCCGCGAGCTAGTGCCTTCGTCAAGAAATCAGCACGCTGCATGTCAGTGCCAACCCACATGACGGAGACCACGTGTCGCTCCACCAGATCATGCACAAAGTGATGCTCAACCACAATGTGATTCGTGCAAGCGTGAAAGACACAGGAGTTCTCCGCAATGGCGAGAGCACTCTGGTTGTCGCAACGAAGTACAATGGTACTAACTGACCAAGCTCAAGAAACAGGCGTTGCAGCCATACTGCCTCAGCAGCGCCTGCGCCCAAAGCAACGTACCCTGCCTCCGACGAGCTACGTGCGATGCAACCCTGCTTCCCGCTATGCCAAGACAGAGCGGTACCACCGAGCAGGAACACGTAGCCAGTACGGCTGCGTCCATCTGAGCTCCAGGCCCAGTCGCTGTCAGTGTAGCCGTCAAGGACCATCGAACACTCCCGACGAAAGCAGAGTCCGAGGTAAGGCGTGGAGACCACGTACCACACCACTCGCACAGCCGCGTGAAGGGCTCTGACATGTGGAGCTTGCGAGAACTGAGCGAGGAGGCTGACAGCGAAAGCGATGTCAGGACGTGTGGTAGTGGCCAGGTACATCAGAGATCCGATGAGACGGATGTACAAGGTCACGTCCACTGTCTCCCCCAGCTGTGTAGGATCATCCACCTTCAGGGCATCCAGCCCATCGGGTGTAAGAGGTGTGGAAGCGGTGGGCACTGCACCAAAGAGATCGCTGAAACGCTCCCCCACGACTCGTGCATATCGGGCCTGATACAGCAACAGTGTCCGACGCCTGCGATCCCACACGATCTCCATACCAAGAAACACCGATGCAGGACCGAGGTCCTTCATCTTGTAGGTAGTCTGAAGGACAGCCTTGGCCTCCTTCACGGCCTCCAGGGAATGAGATGCGATCAGAAGGTCATCGACATAGACCAGGATGGCGGTGAACCGCTCGGGTGTCGGTAGGATGAAGAGAGAGGGATCTGCCTCGTTCTGTACATATCCGCACGAGTCAAAGTGCCGGTGATCTCCCGGTTCCAACACCGCGGAGACTGCTTGAGGCCATACAAGGACTTGCGCAAGCGCCAGACCTTGTCACCGTCCTCAAAGCCTGGTGACTGAGCCTCGTAAATCTCCTCATCCAGAGAGCCATGGAGGAACGCATTGTTCACGTCCATCTGGTGCAGTTCCCAGTCATGCTGAGCCACTACACCGAATAGAGCTCGAGCTGAGGTCATGCGGCCGACAGGGGAAAAAGTGTCAGTATAATGGACGCCATGAATCTGAGAGTACCCCTTGACGACCAAGTCGGCCTTGTTGCATTCGAGTGAGCCATCCGGCTTCACTTTCTTGCGAAAGACCCACTTGACCTGAATAGCCTTCCTCCCAGGCGGAAGGTCGACAAGCTCGTAGACTCTATGCTCTCGGATAGCGCGAAACTCATCCTCGCAGGCAGCGCGCCAAGCGTCAACATCCTATGATGAGAGAGCTTCCCTCAGGGTGCCCGGGTCGGGCGCCATAGAGGGAGAGCTCTGCGTGGCAAGGGCACACGCCTCGGTGCTAGGCCTGATGACCACAAGATCAACTGCTGCATCACAAGCGATATGGAACTCGCGAGTGACGAGATCGTGCCCTACAGGGCACGCTGGATGTACCTCTGTGAGCTCAGTGCGGACACTCAGGCCTAGGGCCTTTGTGCCGGGGTCACCACTCGCGATGCTATGAGAGGGGCGCCCGGGTGCGGGGCCCGACGCTCGCTGAGCTCTGGAATCCAGTGGTCGAAGGCGGCCACCGGGCTCACGGGAGTAACATGAGCTCGAGGGGCACACCTCAGGCTCAGGGACAGGCACGACCACAGCTGGTGGGGGCTGAGGCAAGGCAGCCGGTGATGCCATGTGAGGAGATGCGTGTGTGGGGGACACGGGGGTTGGTGTGACAGCAGGAGCAAGCAAGACTGGGCCTGACACAGAGGCAGGAGTGCCAGCAGATGCAGGTGCGGGATTAGGCGAGACTGGACCAGACACGGCAACAGGAGGGCCAGCAGACGCAGGTACTGGCACAAAAGTTGGCGCGGGAACAGAAGCAGGGGCACCTGTGGGGTGTGAAACAGGCTGTACGGGCGAGGTCTCTGGACCGACAGCGATGATCGTCGGGTCATCAAGGGCCGGAGACCGAGAGGTGAAGGGGGCTCGAACGGACACATCAGCCTGGCGAGAGGTGCTCGCTGGCGTAGAAGTCTCCCCCATCCGCCGAGAACCCTCACAGGTAAGAACATGTGTGGCGGAGAGTGTCGTGATTGAAGTCAGGTCACGGTAGGTGAGAGACTCGAAAAAGAGCGCGTCGCGTGACTCAATGACGCGACGACGAGTAGGGTCCCAGAAGCGCCAAGCCTTCAACCGCGGGAAACTGCCTACGAAGGCACACAAGCGGCCCCGAGGTGAGACCTTGGACCCCTGCTGGTCCTCGGTGTACCACACGGAGGCCAGGGATAACCAGACGCGAGCGAGACGAAGGTCAGCACGGTGTCCAAACCAGAGCTCATACGATGTAATATGGTCCGGAAGCGGACCGTGCGGGAGGCGGTTCTAGACCCAAGTCATCTAGGCGAAACTCCCAAAGACAAAGGACTCAGGGAGACTGCACTCATACCGCATAGCGCGAACCGCATCCTCCATGGTGCGGTTCCAGCGCTCGGAAACACTGTTCTGCTAAGGGGTAGCAGGAGCGGAGACCTGGTGAAAAATCCCATGCTCAACAAAGAATCCGTCCATCTCGCCAAGGAACTCACCGCCGCGATCCGAGCGGAAAGTATGTAGCGTGTGACGTGACTGACGCTCAGCCATCACTAGCCAGAGTCGAACCGCAAGGGCGGCGTCGCTCTTCTGATACAGGTTGTAGACCCACCACATCCGGGTAAAGTCATCAGTCAGAGTCAGAACATACCAGCCCCGATCAGATAGGGACTCGACCGGAAGAGGACCGAGAAGGTCTGAGTGAACTAACGCGAGAGGCCGAAGCGCTCGGGAAGGAGAGTCAGGATAGGTGCATCGCTGCATCTTCCCCTGAGCGCAAAAGAGAGAGTCGGTCTTGGGTGGCTTCTCAAAAGAAGCCACGTCAAGACCGAGAGCTGGTTGTGTCCGAATGAGCTTCGACACAGTATCGGAGCCCACGTGCCACAGACTGCGATGAAGCAACTGCTGGTGTTCCAGAGATAGAACACCAGTGACAAAGACCTGACTGGAGGAGGAAGGAGAGCAAGGGGAGGAGGTCCGACAGACGCGATACAGATCATCTACGAATGAGGTACAAAGGACAACGCTGCGAGTGTCAGTAGCAGACACAGTCGCTGAGTCAGCGGTATGCTCCACAGAGAGACCCATGAGTGGGCAGGCATGCACAGAAAGCAGGCTCAGCTCAAGATCAGGCACAAACAACACGTCGGAAAGGTACAAGGGGCTAGATGGACCGTCGAAACATACAACCCCAACACCATGGACTGGCAAGGACTGACCAGAGCCTGTACGGACGGAACAGAAAGACATGACAGGACGGAGAACAACAAAATCACTACGACGACACGTCATGTGATGAGTGGTACCAGAATCGATGATCCAAGTGCCACCGGAGTCACGAGTGGTGGACATCACTGTACAACGGGCAATGGAATACTCGGCATCAGAGGGACGCTGAGCCGTCAATGGGGAGGAACGACGAAGGACACAAATATGAGACTCATGAACCCAATTGGTGCAGTCAGGCCCATCATCATCACATGCTGACTGTGCTTCCCCACACGCGTCGTCACGAGCCACAGGAACAGACGGACAGAGAGTCTGTGGACCACCCGATGATGATAACACACTCGCACCTCCCTGAAAGCGGAGCGCCAGAAGGTGTAGAAGCTCAGCAATGGTGTGGTCGCGTGGGTTTGGATCGCTGCTACTCGCCGGTGAGGAAGCAGGAACAGCTGCAGTCGTGGCCGGCACGCGTCCGGAGGATGGCGAGGATGACGTGTTGGGCGTGGAACGGAGGGCGTGTGCAGCCTGGAGCCCACGATGAATCCGCGCCCAGTCGAGCGGCTGCTGGCACTCGATGTAGCGATGGGCGCCTCCACAGTTGTAGCAGTGAACAGAACGTCCACTGCTACCACTGGATGACGACTGCTGGTGTGACTGCTGCTGACCTGATCCACGCTTCCCCTTCTTCTTCTTCCCCTGAGCTGCTGCTGCAATACCCTGTGTCTGAGTGGGTGTGGGCGGGGCCGAAGAGGAGGATGAAGATGAGGACATGAGGGAGGATGAAGAAGGAGACTACAGGAGGGAAGATGGCGGTGATGCGACGACTACTACAGCAAGAGAAGTCTCCTGATAGGCCCCAGCTGCCTCGCGGGCTGAAGTCACCTGGAGGAAGAGCTGATGCACCGAGGGGAGAAGTTGCAGAGTGGCTAAAAAGGGCCCGAGGACAGCGTCGCTGTACCGTGTGAAGATTTCAGTGTACTCAAGGCGAAATCCGAGCATCATCGTACGGAGCGCCCACAGCTGTGTGCCTCCTGAGATCCCAAGGCGCGTGTAGATGCGCATGGCGCGTCGCGAATAATTGGCTGCAGGCTCTGCAGGCCCCTGACGGAGAGAGTGGAAGGCACGAATGTGTGTTGCACGAGTGGCGTGCGTCTCTGCGACCAGCAGAGATAAGGCCAGATCCCAACCTCCACGTGGATCGGCGCCGGTGCCTGTGCCGGCCTCGCCAAGGAAGGGGCGGAAATCGACGTCGGTCTCGTGTGGCATGGCATAGAGGAGTCCGCGCATCGCCCTAGCTGCTGTCAGTACCTGTGCTGGGTCTGTAGGCTGATACGGGCTGTGGTAGTAGGGCCACACTACCTCTGAAGTAGCCCAAACCTGAAAGAGGATATCCTAGTAGTCGAAGCCGTCCTCACTGATGTACCGTGGAGGTGGTCTCTCAATGTCCTTGAGTTGCCGCTCCGTGGGGAGAGCAACCGCAGGCCGAGGAGGACAAGGGACGGGGAAGACTCCTGGAAGGGGATAGTCATCGGGATAGATGGGTGACGATCGTATCAGAGGAAACCGAGGAGATCTGGTGCCCGTCTGCAGCTGACGGAGGCGATCCTGAAGAACTCGAATCTCATGATCCGGGGAGTCGCCTGTCATGCCTGGCATGAATGGATCATCATCCAGGAGATCAGGAGGTGGTGGGTCAGGTCTAGCTCCTTTCATGGGTGCCTGAGCCGACTGCTATGTAGAGACCGCGACGCCTGCAGCTCCCTCGGAAACCTGCCGTGGGACCGTGGACTGGGCACGCAGAAGCTCGGTCAGCGTGCGGATGGCATCAGTCTGCTACCGCTGTAGGCGACGCATCTCATCCTGCTTGCTCCGCAGGTCCTCAATGGCCTGCGAGCGTGGGCTCAGCACCCCCGAAGAAGAGGAGGGATCACTTGTCCCCTTCCCCTTGTTGTCAGACGAGTTCATGTCGCCTCTCAGTATGGGTCGACAGGTCAAGTTTGTCGGATTGCAAAAGCGTCGGCGTTTCTTGAGGATTTGAGGCGCAGGCAATCTTTGTCTGTTCGGCCAAAAATTTGGCTCATCTATGGTGCTGACGTCAGCAGGTGGTTGCTGACGTCAGCAGGTGGTTGCTGACGTCAGCACAACCTGATGACATCAGCAAGCAAAAACGCTCACGTCAGCTCGACTCCCTCTTTTTTTTCTTTCTTCTTTTCTCTCTCTTGCGGTTCTGCGCGAGCGTGTAGTCGCTCCGCGGCGGCTGTGCGGAAGCTACGCGGAAGCTGCGCAACATCTTCCGCTCAGCTGTTGCTGTAGCTGTGCTGTCAGCTGCATCAGCAGTTGTGTGGCTGCGTGCGCAGCAGTGGCAGAAGCGGCTGCGCAATGTCGCTGCTGCTGCTGCACGTTGCGGCTGCTGCTCGCTGCCGCCGCCGCGCGCTGCTACTGTTGTCGCTGCTGCGCTACTGTTGCTACAGCTACTGCTGCTCTGCTACTGCCGCCGTGGTTGCCGCTGCTGCTACTGCGCTACTGTTGCCGCCACTGCTGCTGCTCTGCTGCTGCCGCTGCTGCTGCCGCTGCGCTGCTGTTGCCGCGGCCGCCGCTGCGGCTGCGGACGGCGGCTGAACTCGCTGCAGCCACCACGCGCTGCTGTAGCTACTGCTACGACGTTGCTGCTGCTCCTGCTGCTCTACTGCTATGCTGCTGCTGGCACGCTGCTACGGTCTCACGTGATGGGCGTGGGCTGCGTCGACGGCAACCGGCTGTCTTCGACTGGCCACAGTGGATCTGCTGCAGCGGTGACTCTCACTGTTGCTGCTATGCTGCGTCTCTGCTGCGTAGCTCAGTGAGAACTGTCTCACTACTCTGATACCATGATAAGATGCAAGGAAGCTTCCTAGCAACACTCCCGTTGACCAGGCGTCAGTGCCTGATCAAACGGTGAGGACACTCACAAGTCATGCACGCAACGGCAAGAGTTTGGCTAGGGGACACAAGGCAAAGTGTCTGAATGCTTCAATAGCATTTGCAGAGAGAGAGATGACAAATGACAGGTCCATGGCATAAATACCTGCCGCGGCGCACAGCGGGTGTCGCACGCGGCGGTCCAAGAGCTGTCCTAAAACCGGCCCAAAACCACTGTTTTGGCCACAACTCTGCGCACACATGTC
>SZWC01006311.1:68587-78604 GCA_023375785.1 Penium margaritaceum | reverse complement strand
TAAATACCTGCCGCGGCGCACAGCGGGTGTCGCACGCGGCGGTCCAAGAGCTGTCCTAAAACCGGCCCAAAACCACTGTTTTGGCCATAACTCTGCGCACACATGTCAGAATGTTACGCCGTCTGAACCTAGACGTGCAGGACCACAAGACGGACGCTACGACTGGTCACATGCATGCATCCATCATCAGACGGTGGACACACAATGCAAAAACATGCAAATCGGGCTCATGGCCAGTCTGCCGAAAAGACCCCTGCAAGCTGCAGAAAAAATAACAGTGAGTCCCGGCAGTGTCTTGGGCTGTGGAACGGTAGTCGGCCAGCTCCAAGCTGGTTGTCCGCTGCCAGTCGTCGCACCGGTGTCACCAGGGCCCGCCTCAGGGATCTGCACGAGTATGGACACGGCCGAGTGGTCACAGTAGACTGTACGGGAACGTCACAAATCACAACACACCCATTACACACATCCATTACACACATGTAGCCAATGATGCAAATTGATCATGAAGTAAAAGCACAAGGTTTTTCTATTCAAGATTGCTGGTAACAATGTGAACAATAGTGTGCACGTGGAATGTGGCTTCCATCCAAGTGGAGGTTTTTAGTGTTCAATGCATTTATCTATGAAATCTAAACACACATGAGATACTCACCCAGGTCATCAACATCCTTTCTGCTATAAGCCAGAAATTTCCGGGCATGGACATGAACGAGCGAAACTGCACACCTTATGAATTCCACTTTTCTTGACGAGGGAGAATTATACCAATGTCCACGTCAATGCCGAATCGATGGGGACCACTGTGTCGGACCAGACCACATCAGCAAGGGAGGTTACACTCATGAAAAAACATTTTATGGGATGTGTAATCACATGTGAAGCAGGTTACAACACCGATACTTTGATTCAATGACTGGCAGCTTAATCTCGTCAATTCTTGCCTTTGAGTCTCAGGAGGGATGATTTCTACAAAGAATCTGGCATCTTGAACATACGTTTGAAAGAAGTTAGGAAAAAAATGGTGTGAAGAATAAAATTGTGCATGCGACGTGTGAAAACCACATCTGATTGACTCAGAGAACATCTCAACGCTCAATGGACATGATGAAACAAAGGCACAAATGAGGGCGTTAGATTTGGAGTTGAAAAAAAATATGGCAAATTTTGGATTGACGAGTCCATCAAGGTAAGAATCCCAAGTTTTAAATGCCTGGAATATGTAATCCATGGAATTACCAATACTTTGAAAGGTCTCGTCTGCCCGTTCAGACCTATGAGCACACACGTATGAACAAACATGATTTGTTAGCCCAAGTAAGATTATGGCTCCTTCTCCATGAAAGCGATCTTGCATATTTTTTTTAACAAATGCATGCATTCTAGACATGATGAGACTTCAAGTTTGCATACCACACGGTCAAATGCTTTTCATCCCCATGGTGCATGGGAATGCCCCGACTAGTTTTGTTCATATGCAAGGAGGTTGTGGTGGCAGTGAAGTAGCAAGGTTTCATAAAAGTAGGGTTGGGTCTGGGTGGCATGGACCTGAGAGCATGACACGCTTTACTATTATTTTTGACCATAATGTTTTCGTCTCATCAAGCTTGGATGAGATTGGAGGTTTCTAGGATTTTGAGAAGAGGCTGTGATCTTATGGTATATAGTATAAGATTTGAGTATCCAAGCTGATATATAGATATTTTTGTGTATATCAATGCTGGTCGTGAAAAGGAAAAAGACATGTCAAAGGTGTGTGCTTGTTGGTATGCATAAAGAATACCCCAATTTAACTTAAAACAATTATTGATTTTTTATTAAACATCATTTCTATAAAATCAGAAATCCTTGTTTTAATTCCAATTTTTGTTTGAATGCAATACGATCTTTTGTTAGCCTACGAACTCAAAATGCAAGATGCAACAACCAACGTACAAAGATTATACTGCCTATAATATTATCTATCTTGATGTGAACGGGATGAATTATGATTTTAATTCTTTTCATATGTAGAGTAATGTTATGTGATGTACATTTGATGTCTCTTAAACATTTAAGTGAGAAATTTCCTTGAACCTTCCTAACCACTTGCCGCGACACTAGGCGTCAGCGCCAGGTCAGCGTGTGACAACAGTCACAAGTTAGAGACAAAACTGCAAGGGTCTGGGTTGGGACACGAACAGAGTGTCAGGAAACTCAAATTGAATGTAATTGCAGAGAGAGATAACAAATGACAGGTCCAGGGCATAAATACCTGCCGCGGCGCACGGCGGGTGTCGCACGCGGCAGTCCAAGAGCTGTCCTAAAACCGGCCCAAAACCACTGTTTTGGCCGCAACTCTGCGCACAGACATCCAAACGTAACACCGTCTGAACCTAGAGAAGCAGAATCTCGAGCCGGACGCTACGACTGGTCACACGCACAAGTCCGGCATCGATCGGTGAACGGACAATGCAAAACATGCAAATCAGGCTCAGGAGCCAGTCCACCGAGAAAACTCCAGCGCCTGCAGAAAAACTGCAGAGCACCCGAGCAAGCACCCGGGACGTCGTGGCAACCGTCTGGCAGCTGCTAGTGGCTGGATCCACCAACCGTCAGTGCTCCGGCGCCAGCTGGACCCGTAGCTGCCACGGCTGTGGCTCATGACGGGTGGAAGCCACACATACCAACATTAAGTTGAGTCTTCATGTTCTTCTACTTCTGGGGCATTGAGAATGATGATTATCAAGATTATAAATATATTTTAACCTATTTTTGTTTTTTAAATTGTGATTTTCCGTATTACGATAACATGTATAGTTAACCTTCAGGGGCTGGCGCAAGATTGGGTGTCTTTTGGCCATAGTCAGTGTCGACTAGGGGTTCGGAATGGGCGAAATAGCTCTAATATCCACATTCCCGAAGGGCGGACCCTCCCATATCCAAATGCGGCATTTTATGTCCCCCACATCCAGCAGTTTAAAATATAAGAACGACGTATCCGGCTCCCTCGCCATGCGCGATCAGCAACATGCGTCGCTGATCGAGCATGGCGAGGAGGGTCATGTGACTGTCGCTCGATCGCGACCCTCGATCCCTCGCGAGATCGCGATTGAGCGATGACCCATTTCTTTCAATTTTATTTTTCGACGCGCAAACCCCCTATTACGATTTAGGGTTTTCTATGTTTTGCGCATGCGGAGCCTGCGCAAAACATAAAACCCTACATCGTAATAGGGGGTTTGCGCGTCGAAAAATAAAATCGAAAAAATGGGTCATCGCTCGATCGCGATTGAGCGAAAACGCCCATGTCAAATTTTTATTTTTTTTCATGGCACACAAAACCCCTTAGGTTTGCGAGACGAACACCTACAAACCCAACCCTGAATTACATTCGGGGTTGAAGGTTTTATTTTTTGCGCAGGCATCTGCTGGACCCCGCGGTAGCGGGGCCCAGCAGATTCCCTTTTAACGCATGGGGTGTCTCGGACCCCTCACGCAAACCCCATGCAAACCCCTCCCTTGAACAATCACAAACACCTCAAACGTGGGGTTTGTGATTGTTCAAGGGGAGTGATGACGTCATCCATCCGAAGCTGCATTTCATGCAGCGATGGCATGGTGTTCGCGCGCTTTTTTATGGATAATTCGTTGTTTTTCTGCGACCGGTGGATGTTTCATTGTTAAAGTTCAAATCAGTTGGGTATGGGGTTGTTAAAGAGCGATACATGGATATGGGGGATCTAATGGAAAATCGATGGGTATATGGTCACATCCCCGGTTCAGAAAACCTTGCTGATAGTACAGTTTTCGGCTCCATCGTCAAGTCGACACGACGTTGCGTGAGTCGCACGCAGGCGGTGACGTGCTGCCTGCGTTGTCGCTCTTCGTCCGCAGCCTCGCCCGCTCGCCATGGCGGCCGGAGCTCCTCCTCTCTTGTGTCCGCCTCCGTTGCTCTCACTTGGCGCTGATGTACTGGGCGTCCGACCCCACGGTTGAAAGTTTCCCAACGCTTGGTCTTCCCGCCCCAGCCGAATGAGAAAGCCATTGTCCGGCGACAAGCATTCTGCAACGTATGGGCTGGCCTATCCACTGCTTTTGTGCTGGCTTCCGTCGCTCTCTCTGCAAGGCTGTTGTGGGACTCGCGGACGTTCGCCTCTCACAGGGAATGTCTGCTGTTGTGCTGGCGCGAAACTCTGTCGTCACCGCATGGATTGGCTTTTCGATGCGGATCCAGCGTCGTCTTGTCCACCGTGCTCGTGCTGACATCAGCTTTGTCGCGCCGCGTTAGGGGGTGACCGTCCACAGGCGCAAGTCGTGGTGAGCGTACAGGTTCCGCCGGCTTGTTGCTCACTGGGCCACCTTTAGCTGCAGCTGCATCTTCAGCTTCCAGCATCGCTGTCGGTCTCGAACTCACCCCGTGACGTACGAAAGACCATGGCGTCGTGCGCCGTGGCAGCGGCAGTGGCACCCGCAGCCGCGGGCCTTGCGCAGGCGGCCGCACATTCACCTCGGACGGCGGTGAAGGCACAGCCTGGCGGCGGCGGGTTTTGCGGCAGAACGGCGCATCCTCCCAGGTTCGCGCTCAGACTCACATCGTGCGGACTTCAATGCCACCAGCACCACCACCAGAAGCAGCAACAGTGGCGACCTCTGCAGCAGCAACGGCAGCAGCAGCAGCAGCAGCAGCAGCAGCATCTGCAACCACAGACTACTCATGCCTGCAGCACGCACAGGGCTGTCGTCTATCCCAGGGCGATCTCTCCTCCCTACCCTACCTGCGCTTTCAGCAGGAACCCTTCCTCAACGAATTTCTCTGTAAACTGCGCCGTGCGTTCCAACTGGAGGGTAGTGTCCAACGCGAACGTTCAGCAAGAAGGTACATGCATGTCAGCAGGCGGCCTGTCCTTATGCAGGAAAGGGGGGCGAGTCCATCACTCTCTCCTCACTCGAAGCAGCAGTATGAGCAGGAGCAGCAGCAGCAGCAGCGGCGGCAGCAGCAGCCGCCTAGCTCCGAGCCGCTCTGGAGGCAAGACCGGGCGCGGCAGCAAGCGCCGCGCCCGCCCGGGCCGAGTGAGGGCTCTGGGCCCCGTGGAAATCGTGGCAGTCGTTTCCATCGCAGCCATCAGCCTGGCTGCCGTCATCCTCCCCATCGCGGCCTCCATCGCCGCCGTCGCAGCCGTCACCGCGGCGATTTCGGGCCTGCTCCTGTTTGTGTTCACGCCGCTGCTGCCGGTGGTGCTGGCGGCGTTTGGGCTCGTGAGCGTGTCCCTGGCCGTGCTGTGGGGCCTGGTGGACCGCGCTCTGTGCCTCCTCGTCACCCTCAACTTCCTGGCCGGCGTGGTGGGGTTCCTGAGGGAGGGGAGCAGGGGGAGTCTTGCCCTCTCCTCCACGGACGAGCAGGGCTTTAGTGAGTGGGGCGGGTCCCAAGGAGGGTCGTGGGGGTCGTCATGGGGTGGTGCATGGAGGGAGGGAAGGAGGTGGGGCCGCAAGACGTGGAGCAAGAGGGAGCGGCAGCAGTGGAAGAAGAGGGAGCGGGGGTGGGGGAGGAGGGGAGAGGGGGACGCCGCCGGCGGCGACGGAGAGGGGGAGGTGCTGGCGCTGCCGAAGCCCTTTTGGCTGCTGCCCTCTCTGGTGAGCCTCGTGCCCGGCGTTCATGGTGCTGCCTGGGCGCTGGCTCTGGCAGAGACTCCGCCCACACCGGCGGCCGGGTGGACGTTCAAGGCAGGCCTGCTGCGGAACGTGTTTATTTATGGCGTGCCCGGCGCCCTGGCGCTCGTGGGGGGCACCCTCTTCGGCCTCGGCGTGGGCCCCACGGTCGCCGCAGCCTCCGCCGTCACCTCCTCCTCCTCCTGGCTCTTTGGCGTGCCAGTTTTCGGGCCGCTCCTCGCTCCCCTCTTCGGCGCGACCAAGGCGGGGGCTGCCGGGGCTGCGGCGGCCGCCGTGTGCGGCGTGGGAAGCTTCTGGAACTGCGGGGGGTCGTCTCTGTGGCTGTCCCTCAGCCTGGGGGCCGTCCACCTGCAGCTTGACAGGCTGGCTCTCGCGCGCGGGGTGAAGGCGAGGCGCAGGCTGCTGGAGGGGGACAAGGGGACGAGGCAGAGGGAGCGGGCGGACGCGGCGGCTGCCGCGGAGGCTGCGGAGGTGGAGGAGGCGGAGCGGCGTGCGAAGGAGCTGTTTGATGCGCGGCTGAATGTTCGGACCGCTTCCTCGAAAAGGCCCGGTGAGCTCCTGCGTTTCTGGATCGCTCAGAGACGGCTGTCACTTGGCTTGCTCTTCTTTTCCAGTTGACTTGGATCGTCGTTGTGGTCTTTCCTGTTGGGGTTGTTTTCTTCCGGAAATTGGGTCGGGCGTGTTCTGGACAGGTGGTGGTGGTGGTGGTGGTGTTGGCATGTCAGTTGACAATGCTTTGTCGTCTCGGGTGTTTGAATCGGAGGCAACACACAAGACTCATAGCTGTCATTGTTGATGAACGTGCCGCAGTTTAGAGAGAGGAAGACATTGGGCATTGTCGTCTGACATATTTTCCTAATGCATCCGTCTTGTCTGTACTGCCAACAGAAAAAACCCTCTCCGCCCCCTCCCTCCCCCACCTCCCCCGGGCCATCCTCGGAGGGTTGGAGGCACACTAGTATAGTCTCCGCCTTCCCCTCTCCCCTTCCCCTGCTCAGCATTTACTGTCAAGCATCGGAGCTGCGGCTCATTCGAGCGTGTCACACCATCCATCGGCCAATGAAAAAATTCACAACTGTGTCGCGGATTCGTTTCGCTTCCTGAAATGCATCGACTGAAATGGCAGGCGAAGCGGCGGACTGGTCAGTGGCGGACGTCGCGGCGTGGCTGGAGGAGGAAGGTCTGGGTCAGTACCGCGCGTCGTTCCTCCGCCACAACATCTCGGGAGCCATTCTTCTCGCGCTCTCGGCGCATGAGATGAGGGACGAGTTGCGGGTGGACAAGCTCGGCGACCGCAAGCGACTGCTGGCGCTCATCGCTGGATTGAAGGGCAAGGGTTGACGTGCATCGTCTCGCATGAATTTGCACAAGTTTTCTTTCTTTGGTTTGGACTTGTTCCCATGTCACATACAGTGTGCCTTGAAGTCTTGTCTACTCGACAGTTTGCCTCTTGTTTTGATGTGCCATGTACATAATGTTTGCTGGTAAATGTTTTTCGCTGGGCGGATGTCATCCAGAGAATCGGTTCCTTTTCTTGATCCAAGAGAACAGCGAGGTTGGTGGGAAGGAGAGGCAAGTGTTTAGTTGCATTCAAATAACGACAAACACAGCGTGGAGAGGCCTGGACACTGACGTGAGAGAGAAGGTTGAACCGACACTGTGAAAAGGTGTTGCTGATGATGCCAACCTACACAAGAGTCCAGAGTTGGAGGACATGGCTAGGTAATTGAATCTACTGCTGGTCTTGGAAACGAGGATAGCGTCATGGATGATGAGTGTACTGTGGGTGTGGGTGCTGGACGAAATATGGATGAATCAACATTTTGACTTCACCCACATATTCTGCCCTTCACGGGGCAACTCACCAATGCCCATACATGGAGTTCTGGATGCTGCTTCGGTGCACGTCTTAAGAGCACAATAACTCAGTGACATAAGGCTCATATGATTACTAATGGTGTTGACCAAGGACATGGGCAGATGAAACTGCAAGGTAAGCTGTCTGTGCCAGACGCACCGTGCAATGGCTCACTTGTTGCGATGAACCATCTAGCTCTGAAGTTAGCAAGAGAACGATGCATGGATGCTACATGAACTCGTGGCCGAAGTGGCACTATGTTCTCTTGCATGCTTGCGTGTTGTTTGAGGAGCACGTGTGTTGCTGATCCATAGGTGCAGGGTGTCAAGCTGTGTAGTTAGCAGCACGAGTAGCTGCCATTTGATTTAAAAACGATTCGGTGGTTGGCTCGACCTCGTGAGGGGCGTGGAGGCCCTCGTGAGAAAATGCGTGGAAGCTTCCTAGCGATGTTGCCGATGACTAGGCGTCAGTGCCTGGTCAGACGGTGACGACAGTCACAAGTCGTGCACGCAGCGGCAAGGGTCTGGCTAGGGGACACAAGGCAAAGTGTCAGAATGCTTCAATAGCATTTGCAGAGAGAAATGACAAATGACAGGTCCATGACATAAGTACCTGCCGCGGCGCACGGCAGGTGTCGCACGCGGCAGTGCAAGGTCTGTCCTAAAACCGGCCCAAAACCACTGTTTTGGCCGTAACTCAGCGTAGACAAGTCAAAACGCTACGCCGTCTGAACCTACACGTGTAGAATCTCAAGTCGGACGCTACGACTGGTCACGTGCATGCATCCGGCAACAAACGATGGACACACAATGGTGGTTTACGTGGAAGTTAGAAGTGAGCGGACAACAGTGACGAGAAAAGACGGGTCACAGGCACTGAAGTGGTAGCCGTCGGGTGGGGAGAGCGAGCGAGCGAGCAGCGAGCTCGATCTCGCACGTTCTCACCCGAACGGTCGAACCGAACCAAAGTACCCACTAAAAGTTGCAACCTGTCAAGTAGGTCAGTGGAGGGAAAAACTGTCAAAGAACAGGTGAGTGTGTGAACCCGAGGCAAATGTGTGTGCACACATGCACGCCAGCCAGAGTCCTGTGAAACTTGTACTGATGCCTCGTTGTGAGACTCGCCGTGAAATCATGCCACCACAGCGTAGCAGCCAGCAAGAGTTGTCTCTCTCCAGTTAGTCACCTGCGTCAGTGAGGTGAGTGTGCAACGAGGCCAGAGGTCACCGTGTGGTACTGACACAATCCCAACACTCCCCCATGACCCACGGCCGNCTGGAGCTGCGTGCAACACAACCTTGCTTGCCACTCTTCCAGGAGATCGCAGTCCCACCAACAAGGAAGACATAGCCAGTGCGACTGCGTGCATCCGTGTCATGCGCCCAATCACTGTCAGTGTACCCATCAACGACCACTGACGGCTGCGCCCGATAACACAGACCAACGCGGGCAGTGGAGAGCGCATACCGCACAACACGTAGTGCGGCTTCCATGTGCCGAGCTCGTGGGGACTGTGAGAACTGCGCAAGGAAGTTCACAGCAAAGGCCACGTCTGCTCTGGTGGTGGTGGCAAGGTACATGAGAGACCCTATGACTCGCAGGTAGTCAGTCACGTCCACTGTCTCCCCCAGCTTTGAAACGTCCAGAGTTTTCAACAACCTCTGCCCGGCGGGCGTCATCGGTGTTGAGGCAGTGGGGACAGACTCAAGCAAGGGGGCAAAGCGCTCCCCCAGGCTCCTGACGTACGCGGCCTGGTGAACGTGGAGAACGCGACGCGCACGGTCACGTTCAAGCTCCATGCCAAGAAACACGCGAGCTGGACCCAGGTCTTTCATTTTGTACGTGGACTGCAGCAAGGACTTCACAGTTGACACAGCTTCACGACTCGGGGACGCAATAAGCAGGTCATCGACGTACACGAGGATGGCAGCAAAAGGCGCCGACCATGGAGTGACAAAGAGGGAGGGATCCACCGTGCTCCGGCGATACCCCCCCTTCTCTAGGGTGGAGGTAATCTCCTGGTTCCAGCACCGTGGTGACTGCTTGAGGCCATAGAGGGCCTTTCGCAGTCTCCAAACTNCCGACTTGCACAATGGTACAACAAGCACTGCACCGACGTCACGAGAAGTGACACGACACAAGACTCTACACGGGCACTGGCACAACAGATCAACCAGGAGGATCACGAGGACACAACAGACCAACAGCGTGAATTGCTGCCTTGAAGACATTGCTGCTAAGTGCCTTTGTGAGGAAGTCTGCACGTTGCTGTCGGGTGTCGACCCACACAATCTGAACATCGCCTGCAGCCACACGCTCACGCACAAAATGATGCTCCACATTGATATGCTTTGTGCGAGTGTGGTGCATGCCATCATGCTCAGCAATAGCCTTTGTGCTTTGGTTGTCACAACGCAAGGTGATGCAGCGAATGGGAACACGCAATTGCTGCAACAAACGACACAGCCAGACACTCTCACAGGTTCCAGCACCAAGAGCAACATACTCTGCCTC
>SZWC01006311.1:45149-56323 GCA_023375785.1 Penium margaritaceum | reverse complement strand
GACTAGACTCCCCCATCCGTCGGGAGGCCACACAAGTAGGAACATGGTCGGCGGCCAGCGATAGAATGCTGGACAAGTCGCGGTAGGTGAGAGCCTCAAAGAAGAGAGCATCTCGAGACTCGACAATGCGATGGCGAGCAGGGTCCCAAAAACGCCAGGCCTTCGACCGCGGGGAGATGCCGAGGAAGGTACACATGCGTCCCCGAGGTGATACCTTAGACCCCTGCTGATCCTCGGTGTACCAGACACAGGCGAGGGACCCCCAAACGCGAGCGAGACGGAGATCAGCACGATGGCCGAACCACAAATCGTACGGTGTGACATGGTCTGGGAGTGGACCATGCGGCAAGCGGTTCCAAACCCACGTCATGTAGGAGAAGCCCTCAAAGGCAAAGGACTCCGGTAGACCGTACTCAGACCGCATAGCGCGAACCGCATCCTCCATGGTGCGGTTCCAATGCTCAGACACACCGTTCTGATGTGGTGTAGCAGGGGCAGAAAGCTGGTGAAAGATACCGTGCTCGGCAAAGTAGGCATCCATCTCGCCCAAGAACTCGCCACCACGATCTGAGCGGAATGTGTGCAGGGTGTGACGAGACTGACGCTCAGCCATCACAAGCCACAGGCGGACCGCCAATGCGACATCACTCTTGTAGCGGAGGCTGTAGACCCACCGCATCCGGTTGAAGTCATCAGTCAGGGTGAGAACATATCGACCCCGATCAGAGAGGGACTCGACTGGGAGAGGACCGAGAAGGTCCGAGTGGACCAACTCTAGTGGGCGCAGTGCCCGAGAGGAGGAGTCAGGGTAAGAGCAGCGATGCATCTTACCCTGGGCGCAAAAAAGACAGTCGGTCTTTGGCGACTTCCCAAAGGAAGCTGCGTCAAGACCGAGGGCTGGCTGAGTGCGAATGAGCTTGGACACAGTGTCCGAGCTCACATGCCAGAGGCGACAATGTAACAAGCGCTGGTGCTTAGGGGAAAGAACACTAGTGACACACTCGCGCAGAGGAGAGAGGTGGAGAAGAGACAGAGGGAGTGCAACGAGACACACGATACAGGTCATCAACGACAGAGGCATGAAGCACGATGGCGCGTGTGTCAAGAGTAGTCACTGTGGCAGAGTCAGCAGAGTGCTCAACAGTGAGACCCATCCTGGTGCATGCACGAACAGAGAGCAGGCTGAGCTCAAGAGCAGGGACAAAGAGCACATCAGAAATGTACAAGGGGCCAGACGGACCATCAAACCGCACAACTCCAACTCCCTGCACAGGCAACGACTGACCAGACCCTGTGCGAACAGACCGAACGGACGCAACGGGACCGAGCACAACGAAGTCACTACGACGACAGGTCATGTGATGGGTGGCCCCTGAGTCAATAATCCAGGTGCCACCCGGCTCACGACCAGTCGTCGACACTGAGCAACGTGCCACTGAACACTCTGCCTCTGCTGGACGCTGAGCAGAGGACCCGGGACAACGACGAACAACACGGATCTGTGACTCGTCAAGCCTGTCGGTACTGTCAGGTCCATCCTCATCGCAATCCATCATAGCTCCATCACAAGCATCATCACGAGCAACAGACGCAGTAAGACAAGCTGTATTGGGACCACTCGGCTGTGATAACATACTCGCACCTCCCTGAGTACAAAGCGCCAGCAGCTGACGAAGCTCCGCGATCGTGCGATCCCGAGGGTCCACATCACCGCTGCCGCCTGATGAAACGGATGCGTCTGCTGCACTCGTGGTCGCGGCGCGCCCATTCCGTGTGTCACTCGAGGAAATCCGCTGCGTGTGCGCCGCCTGAAGGCCGCGCATGATCCGAGTCCAGTCAAGGGGCTGCTCACACTCCGTGTAGCGGTGAGCGCCTCCACAGTTGTAGCAGTGGACAGAACGTCCACTGCCACTACTCGCCGGCTGCTGCTACTGCTGCTGCTGCTGCTGTCGCTTCCCACGTCGCTTCTTCCCCTTTTTCCCCTGTGCGGCCGCTGCAACGACCTGAGTGTGGCCGCTCGGTGTAGAGGAGGAGGAGGAGGAAGTGGTGGAGGTGGGACTAGTGAGCAGGGACAGAGGCGTAGGAGGGGTTGCAGTCACTGCTGAAACAAGTGGACTCTGCTGATGGGCGATGGCAGCCTCATGAGCCGATGTGGCCTGAATGAAGTAGCGATGGGCCCAAGGAAGCAGCTGTAGTGACTCTGACAACTCAGAGAGAGCCACACGATCGAAGCCCGTAAAGAGCTTCACGTGGTCCAAATGCGCCCCCATCATGATGGTGTCGAGTGCCCACAACTGCGTCCCGCCACCGGTCCCAAGGCGCGTGTAAAGGCGCATCACGCGCCTCCAGTAGTCAGCTGCAAGCTCCGTGGGACCCTGACGGAGGGAGTGAAACTCACGTAGTGGGGCCGCCCTCGTGGCATGGGTCTCCGCAGCGAGAAGTGTCAGGGCTAGCTCCCATCCCTGACGTGGATTTGCTCCAGTCTCGGTCCCGGTCTCACCGAGAAAGGGTCGGAAGTCGACCATAGTCTCCCGCGGCATGGCGTAGAGGAGACCCCGCATCGCTCTCGCTACTGTCTGGACCTGGTGAGCGTCACGGGTCTGGTACTGGCTGTGGTAGTAGGGCCAGACACCCTCAGAATCGGCCCACATCCGAAACAAGGTCTCCCAGCAATCGAAGCCCTCCTCACTATCGTAACAGGGTGGAGGTGTCTCAAAGTCCTTCGGTCGCCGCTCTGTGGGGAGGGCGACCTCAGGCTCGGGAGACGGTGGACGGGGTATGGGGAGCCCACCAGTGAGAGAAACGCCACCAAAGGTGAACGCTGCTGAACGACGCGGCTGATCCTGACGGCGAGAAGGTGGCGGAGTGGGAGGCTGTGATCCCAAACGTAACTCACGGATGCGCTCCTCAAGCACACGAATCTCGTGCTCGCGTGAGTCATCCTCAATCTCCTCCTCATCCCAGGAGTCCACCTATGATGAGTGATGCTGAGGTCGCGGCGCTGTGTAGGGTGTAGACTGCTGAGCAGATGGTGCAGCTCCAGTAGATCCTCCAGGTGGCTGCTGTGAAGCCATCGAACGACCCCGCAGTAACTCCGTGATCTCCTGCAATGCGTCGGACTGCCTCTGCTGCTGCTGGCGCATCTCGTCCTGTGACCGACGAAGCTCGTCGATCATGCGGGACTGCGACCGCGGACTCATAACGCCCAAAGAGGAGGAAGAGGGGTCAACGAGTCCTTTGTCCTTGTCACGGATCGGCGCGATCGCAATGCTCAGTATGGGGCCGAACGTAAAAAATACTCCAAACAAGAAACTGACAGCGTTTCTCGAGGAGTTGAAACGTCTAGAAAGATTGACGTTTTGACCCCAAAACTGCTGACGTCAGCACAGTGTATGATGACGTCAGCATTTTTTACGCTAGCGAAAAAAACCATGAGAAATTGCTAGGAAGCTTCCTAACCTTGCTGCTGCTGATGTGGCGACACCGTCCAGTCAGCTAGCGCACTAGCAAGCAAGCAGGTGCAAGAAACACCAAGGATCAGTAATGCAGAGAGGGATGACAACTGACAAGCACACAGCATAAATACCTGTCGCGGCACACGGCGGGTGACGCACGCGGCAGTGTCAGTTTGTCCTAAAACCGGCTCAAAACCACTGTTCTGGCTGCAACTCTGCGCACAGGCATCCAAACGCAACACCGTCTGAACCTAGAGATGCAGAATCTTGAGCCGGACGCTACGACTAGTCACACGCACAAGTCCGGCATTGATCGGTGGACGGACAATGCAAAACATGCAAATTGGGCTCGAGAGCCAGTCCACCAAGAAAACTCTAGCACCTGCAGAAAAACTGCAGAGCACCCCAGCAAGCACCGGGGACGTCGTGGCAACCGTCTCGCAGCTGCTGGTGGCAGGATCCACCAACCGTCAGTGCTCCGGCGCCAGCTGGGCCTGCATCAGGGATCTGCATGAGCATGGACACGGCCGAGTGGTCACAGTAAGCTATACAAATGGACGGAAACAACTCACAGCACAACAGGAAGGAATGGCTACCAGAAACTTCCCGCGCGCCAGTGCCTTCGTCAAGAAGTCAGCACGCTGCATGTCAGTGCTGACCCATATGACGGAGATCACATGTCGCTCCACCTGGTCACGCAGGAAGTGATGCTCAACCGCAATGTGCTTTGTGCGAGCATGAAAGACACCAGAGTTCTCCGTAATGGCAAGAGCACTCTGGTTGTCACAACGAAGCACAATGGCGGGCACCGACTGACCCAGTTTAAGGAACAGGCGCTGCAGCCACACTGCCTCAGCATCCCCTGCACACAGAGCAACATGCTTTGCCTCCAACAAGCTACGTGCGATGCAGCCCTACTTCCCACTGCACCAGGACATAGCAGTACCACCGAGCAGGAACACGTAATCGTTGCGACTTCGTTCATCTGGGCTTCAGGCCCAGTCGCTGTCGGTGTAGCCGTCAAGAACCACCAAACACTACCGGCGAAAGCAGAGTCCGAGGTACGGCATAGGTGTCAGTGTAATCAATGCCCTCGATCTGAGAGTACCCCTTGATGACCAAGGGAGCCTTGTGGCGTTCCAGTGAGCCATCCGGCTTCACCTTCTTGCAAAAGACCCACTTGACATCAATCGCCTTCCTCCGAGATGGAAGGTCGACTAGCTCGTAAACTCTGTGCTCTCGGATGGCACGAAGCTCATCCTCGCAGGCGGCACGCCAGACGTCGGCATCCTCTAATGAGAGGGCCTCCCTTAGTGTGCCCGGATCAGGCGCCAACGAGGGAGAGCTCTGAGTGGCGAGTGTACATGCTTCAGAACTGGGCCTGACAACCACAAGGTTTGCTACTGCATCACAAGCGGTACGAAACTCACGAGTGACGAGATCGTGCCCTACAGGACACGCTAGATGTACCTTTGTGTGATCTGTACAAACACTCAGGCCGAGGGCCTTTGTGCCGAGATCGCCACTCGCAACGCTGCGAGTGGAGCGCCTGGGTGCGGGACCTGGCACTCGCGGGGCTCCAGAGCCCAATGGTCGAAGACGACCACCGGGCTCACGCAAGTAGCCTGGGCTCGAAGGGCTGACCACAGGCTCAGAGACAGGCATGACCCCATCCGGTGAGGACTGAGGCACAGGGGCAGGTGATGCAGTGGGAAGAGAGGCTGGTGAACGAATGAGAGACGCAGGACTGGGAGTGGCAGCAGGACCACCCACAGAGAAAGGAGTATCGGTGGACAGAGGGACAACATCATGGGTGTCTGTGGGGCGCGAGGGTGTAGGAGAGGAGACAGGGTGGACGAGAGAGGTCTCTGGGCCGATGGAAATGATCGCCGGGTCATCAACAAACGTAGACCGAGAAGTGGAGGGGGTTCAAACGGACACATCAGCCGGACGAGAGGTGCTCATAGGCTCAGACTCCCCCATCCGTCGAGAAACCTCACACGTAGGAATGTGTGTGACAGACATCGACACAATGGACGTCAGATAGTGGTAGGTGAGAGACTCAAAGAAGAGAGCGTCGCGGGACTCAACAATGCGACGACGGGCGGGGTCCCAAAAACGCCAGGCCTTCGACCGCAGGGAGATACCAACGAAGGCACACAAGCGACCCCGCGAAGAGACCTTGGACCCTTGTTGATCCTCTGTATACCACACAGAAGCCACTAAGCCCCAGACAGGAGCAAGACGCAGATCGGTACGGTGGCCAAACCAGAGCTCATACGGTGTAACGTGGTCTGGAAGAGGACCGTGCGAGAGGCGGTTCCAGACCCACGTCATGTAGGCAAATCCTTCGAAGGCGAAGGTTTCCGGGAGACCGCACTCAAACCGCATAGCACGAACCGCATCCTCCATGGTGCGGTTCTAGCGCTCAGAGACATCGTTCTGCTGAGGAGTGGCAGGAGCAGAGACCTGGTGAAAAATCCCGCGCTCGGCAAAGAAGCTGTCCATGTCGCCAAGAAACTCGCCGCCGCGATCCCAGCGGAAGGTATGCAGCGAGTGGCGAGACTGACGCTCAGCCATCACTAGCCAGAGACGAACCGCGAGAGCGGAATCACTCTTCTGGCGCTGCCTGTAGACCCACCGCATCCGGGTGATGTCATCGGTCAGGGTCAGGACATATCGACCCCGATCGGATAAGGACTCAACAGAGAGAGAGAGGACCGAGAAGGTCCGAATGAACGAGCTCGAGTGGGCGAAGCGCTCGAGAATGGGTGTCAGGGTAAGTGCAGCGATGCATCTTACCCTGAGCACAGAACAGACAATCAGTCTTGGGCGGCTTCTCGAAAGAGGCCGCGTCAAGACCGATGGCGGGCTGAGCCCGCCCTCGGTCTTTGACACAGTGTTAGAGCCCACATGACACAGAAGTCGATGCAACAGGCGCTGATGCTCAGTAGACAGGACACCAGTGAAAAACACACGAGAAGGAGGGGAAGGGGAGCAAGGAGAAGAAGAGATACGGGGAACACGATACAGATCATCCACAACAGAGGCACGAAGAACAACAGTGCGAGTATCAAGAGCAGTCACTATCGCAGAGTCGGTAGTGTGCTCCACAGAGATTCCCATCAAAGTGCAGGCACGCACAGAGAGCAAGCTGAGCTCAAGGTCAGGCACAAAAAGCACGTCGGAGAGATACAAGGGGCCAGACGGACCATCGAAGCACACAACCCCAACACCCTCGACTGGCAAGGACTGACCAGAGCCTGTGCGAACGGAANCAGTGACAAACACACGAGCAGGAGGGGAAGGGGAGCAAGGAGAAGAAGAGATCCGAGGAACACGATACAGATCATCCACAACAGAGGCACGAAGAACAACAGTGCGAGTATCAAGAGCAGTCACTGTCGCGGAGTCGGCAGTGTGCTCCACAGAGAGTCCCATCAAAGTGCAGGCACGCACAGAGAGCAAGCTGAGCTCAAGGTCAGGCACAAAAAGCACGTCGGAGAGATACAAGGGGCCAGACGGACCATCGAAGCACACAACCCCAACACCCTGGACTGGCAAGGACTGACCAGAGCCCGTACGAACAGAACGAACAGACGCCACAGGACCGAGGACAACGAAGTCACTACAACGACATGTCATGTGGTGAGTGGCACCAGAATCGATGATCCAAGTGCCACCCAAATCACGACTAGAGGACGTCACTGTACAACGGGCAATGGAACACTCAGCTGCAGACGGGCGCTCAGCAACTGAGGAGGGAAAACGACGTAGGGCGCAAAGGTGAGACTCGGAAATCCAATCTGCACTGTCATGTCCATCATCATCACATGCCAGCTGTGCTCCCCCACACGAGTCATCATGAGAGACGAGAACAGACAAACAGACAGTGTGTAAACCACCCAGCTGTGATGACACACTCGCACCTCCTTGAGAGCGAAGCGCCAGGAGCTGACGGAGCTCGGCGATGGTGCGGTCATGGGGGTCCGGGTCTCTGCTGCTCGCCGGTGGGGAAGCGGGAACTGCTGCGGTCGTGGTCGCCGCGCGACGAGAGGCTGTGCTGCTCGACGCAGATCGTTGTGCGTGTGCAGCCTGAAGACCGTGAGTGATCCGCGCCCAGTCGAGCGGCTGCTGGCACTCGGTGTAGTGGTGAGCTCCTCCACAGTTGTAGCAGTGAACAGTGCGTCCATTGCTACCGCCTGATGACTGTTGCTGCGGTGACTGCTGCTACAGTGACTGCTGCTGGCCCGAGCCACGCTTCTTTCTGCTCTTCTTCCCCTGTGCTGATGCTGCCACACCCTTCGTCTGAGTCGGGGTAGCTAGGGTGGAAGGGGAAGAGGAGGGCGTGCCAGAGGATGGAGAAGTGAACTGCAAGAGAGGCGTTGGTGGTGACGCGATGACTGGTGCAGCAAGTGAACTCTCCTGGTGGGCGACGGCTGCCTCACGAGCGGATGTCATCTAGAAGAAAAGCTGATACGCCCAAGGAAGAAGCTGAAGGGAGGTGGAGAAAGGCTCGAGCGGGGCGTCGTTATACCTCGTGAAGATGTCGGCATGCTCAAGACGGACTCCGATCATGAGCATGCGAAGCACCCACAGCTGTGTCCCTCCTGCGGTCCGAAGGCGCGTGTAGATGCGCATGGCGCGCCGCCAGTAAGCGGTTGCGGGCTCGGCAGGTCCCTGACGAAGGGAGTGGAAGGCGCGGATGTGAGCCGCATGGATGGCGTGCGTCTCTGCAGCAAGCAGGGAAAATGCCAGCTCTGAGCCCCGACGTGGGTCAGCACCCGCGCCTGTGCCGGCCTCTCCAAGGAAGGGGCAAAAGTCCACGACAATCTCACGAGGCATGGTGTAAAGAAGTTCGCGTATCGCCCGAGCCACTGTCAGCACCTGAGCACGGTCCGTAACCTGGTACTGACTATGGTAGTAGGGCCAAACTCCCTCAGAAGTGGCCCAGACCTGGAAAAGGGTCTCCTAGCAGTCAAAGCTGTCCTCGCTGACATATCGTGGGAGCGGTGTCTCGAAGTCCTTGTGTTGCCACTCCGTAGGGAGAGCAACCACAGGATGGGAAAGATGATGGATGGGGAAGACATCGGGACGAGGAAAGTCACCGAGGTAGGTCTCAGGTGAAGATTGGATCGTCGGGAACGGAGTACCGGAACACGTCTGCAACTGGCAAAGATGCTCCTGAAGTACGCGAATCTCCCTCTCGGGAGTGTCATCGTCCATGCCTGGCATATCAGGGTCCTCCTCCAAAGGATCAAGAAGTGGCGGGTCCTGTCCGGCCGCTCTCCTTGGTGTAGATTTTGACTGCTGTGGAGAAGGTGTGACACTGCCGACTCCCCCGGAGGTGTTCTGTGGGGCCGTGGACCAACTCTGAAGAAGATCAGTGAGCGTGCGGATGGCGTCGGCCTGCTCCTGTTGTAGGTGACGTATCTCATCCTGCTGACTCCGTAGGTCCGCAATGGCCTGCAAGCGTGGGCTCATGACCCCGGAGGAGGAGGAAGAAGGATCTGGCGGTCCTTTGTCTTTGTCACCGGTCGGAGCCATGTCAGCGCTTAGTATGGGGCCGAACGTAAAAATGCTCCGAACGAGAAACTGATAGCGTTTCTTGAGGAATTGAAACTTTCAGAAAAATTGACCTTTTGATCCCAAACTTGCTGACATCAGCATAGCCGTTGATGACATTAGCATTTCTTACGCTAGCGAAAAAACACCCGCGTTTTTTGCTAGAGTTTTTTTACGCTAGCATTTTTTCTTTCTTTTTTTTGGGAAGGTCACGCGAACTCCGCGTGACCGGTAGGGATGACCTTGTCACCCCCTGCTCGCGGCTGCGTAGGGGCTGCGCAGGCCAGCGCATTGCCACGCAGGCATGCGCAATGTTACGCGGTTTCTGCACAGTAGAAACTGCGTATCAGCTTCAATGCTACTGCTACGCAACTGTTACTTCCGCTGCTGCTGCTTCGCTGCTGCTGCGTCGTAGTCGCTGCAGCAGTTGCAATGCTGCTGCTGCGTTGCTGCTGCTTCCGCTGCTGTTGCTGCGCTGCTGTTGCTGCTCGAGGCTACTGATATCGCCGCTGCTGCGAGCTGCTGCCGCGGCTCCGTGCTGTCAATGCTCGCAGCCGCTGCCGCAAGCTGCTGCTGCGAGCTGCTACTCCCTTTTTTTTTTGTACAGGCTGGCAGCCAGACACGGCTGTTGCTGCCACCCGGTGGTGGTGGTGGTGCTACTGCTGCTCCAGGAGCTAGTCAATGCCGTAGCTCACCCGATGTGGTGGTGGGGACTGAGTGATGATGTCGTTGTTGAAAAAGAGGCTGCAACAAGTCCCAGGATACGGCGGCGGCGGTGACTCTGACTGCTGCTGCCGGTGTTGCGTCTCTGCAGCGCAGCTCAGCGATAGGAGTCTTGCTGTTCTGATACCATGAGAAAATGCATGGAAGCTTCCTAGCAATGTTGCCGCTGAGTAGGCGTCAGTGCCTGGTCAGACGGTGACGACAGTCACAAGTCGTGCACACAGCGGCAAGGGTCTGGCTATGGGACACATGACAAAGTGTCAGAATGCTTCAATAGCATTTGCAGAGAGAAATGACAAATGACAGGTCCATGGCATAAGTACCTCCCGCGGCGCACGGCGGGTGTCGTACGCGGCAGTGCGAGGTCTGTCCTAAAACCGACCCAATACCACTATTTTGGCCGTAACTCAGCGTAGACAAGTCAGAACGCCACGCCGTCTGAACCTACACGTGTAGAATCTCAAGCCGGACGCTACGACTGGTCACATGCATGCATCCGGCAACAAACGGTGGACACACAATGCAAAGACATGCAAATCGGGCCCACGGCCAGTCCACCGATAAAATCCTACAAGCTGCAAAAAAACTGCAAAAGGTCCCAGACAGCATCCAAGACGGTGGGGCGACCGTCAATCAGCTCCGAGAAGGTAGTCCACCACCAGACGACGCCTCGGTGCCACCTGGGTCCGCATCAGGGATCTGCACGAGCATGGACACGGCAGAGTGGTCACAACAAACTGTACATGTCGGCAGGAACATCACGAATCACAACAATTTGATTTACAAATGATTCGGTGGTCGGCCCGACCTCGTGAGGGGCGTGGAGGCCCACGTGCGACCATCTTTGTGTGGGTGGCCTTGTGATCTGCCTCGCTTCCAACCACGCCAACTACTTCGTTTGCGGCTCTCAGTTTTCTCTCACTGCTAATGTGTGCTTGTTCTGTCACCTTATCCCAAGGTTCTTCCCTACTATACAGGTGACCAGAAGTGACGCATTGGCACTCCCAATGGGTGACCTGTCACGCCCAAGCGGTTGGGGTGGACCGGGGGTGGATCAGACTAGGATTGCCTTGATCGTCATGGTCATACTTAGAGAAGGTCCGAGCGCCGGACTTGTTGAACAAGACGGTAATGTTAAGCTCCACACATTCTTAGCAGCCAGCTCAGGAAGTTGGGACATCGAGCAAGGATCAGCAGGCGAGAATCCCCTCCTGCTTCCTCTTCCTTCCTCTCTCTTCCTCTTTCTGTCACACCTTAAGGTTCCAAGATGCGCTTGTGGTGCTCCACCTAGTCTTTTCATAGTTCCGGATCCCTGCGCTCAAAGCACCGAGGGCGGCTCGCAAGGTGGCCGCGGGTCGCGTGGCTCGCGTTGGGTCGCTTTGCGCATAGGTCCGCAGTCACTCTATTCCGCCATGCGGGGGGGGGGGGGGC
>SZWC01006311.1:16124-45038 GCA_023375785.1 Penium margaritaceum | reverse complement strand
GGGGGGGGGGGGGGGGGCATCTGTCGACCAGGTGGTGAGATTCAACGGCATCAGTTGCTTGGTGCAGAGAATGGAAATCCGGGTCTGTTCCCAGAGTTCCAAGATTCAAAATTGTACGGCAAATCTACGGGTTGTGAGGCCCCACCGCCGGTTGAAACAGGACCTTGATGCGGTCTACGGACGTCAAAGAACCTCTCTGGTGTCCTGCCTCTCAAAGAGCCTGCCACCCCCGCGGTCTGCGGTTCCTCGTCTATTGTGCACCCTCCAAAGCCCACGCCTCTCAGTGCTGGCTTCATTTCGGCCTTCAAAGGTATTTTCAAGCTATCGAACTGACCACCACACTAGTCACTGAAGAAAGGGTCAGCAGAGGACATTGACAATGTTGTGCAACTTGAGAATCCAGAGTTTTTCAAGTGCTTAGACACCTTTTACTGTCTGATCGCTAGCTTTGAAGCGTTGGCAATATCACAACAGCTGCAACTCTTTCCAGCGAGAACAATGATGTGTCTGTGTGCCTGTTTAGAAACTTGTGGTTCCCATCTTTGCATTGCACAAGAATAGAGGATCTGTGTCACAACAGTGAATTCTATTGAAAACATGGATATAGGGGATTGGACGGGATCATTGGTCGACTAGGCCAAAACCGCGGTGCGTGAAGGTCTCCAACCCTTGAGCCATCCCGTCCAACTGCTCACAGGCCAGGCACCCTTGCTCGATCCATGTCCTTGGCCGCACACAACACTCCACCCGGTTAGTGTGAGTGGGCAGCTCTCAGCATTCGTACGTCGGTCTTGAACCCCAACACTCTGATACCAAAGTAGCGAATTGGACAAATTCCTTGGCCGAATAAGCCAAAACCACGGTTCTTGAAGTTCACCGATCCCCAAAACATCCTGTCCAATTGCCCAAAGGCCACGGACCCCCACTCGATCCACGTGGCACCGGCCCCGCGCTAAAAGAGAGGTTCTTGAACATAATCTGCTTTTGATCTCCCTCATAATCCGATGAACTTGTCATGTAGAGGGTGAGGTAAAATAGTATTAGTTACAGGCCCCACCGCTTCATGTGGTGTTGGAGCCCGTGTATGCCAACGGCTACTCAAATGAGCGTTTTCTCCTTGTCATGCAATGTGAGGCATGATCTGTGAAAAATAAACACTTATCTGAAGCACTTTCTGCACACCAGTCTCCACGAGCATGTTTCACTCTATGCAGTGTACACATTGTAGAAGCATTGGCTCCTAGACTTGCTGCTGATGACGTAGCGACAGTGTTCAGTCAGCTGGCGCACTGGCGAGCAATTAGGTGCAAGAAGCAACAAGGGTTACGCTAGGGAGACGCTCAAAGTATCATAAGCTTCAATAGCTTAGTAATGTAGAGAGAAATGACAACTGACAAGTACACAACATAAATTCCTGCTGCGACGCACAGTGGGTGACACACGAGGCAATGTTAGTCTGTCCTAAAATCGGCCCAAAACAACTGTTTTGGTCGTAACTATGCGCACAGGAATCCAAACGCAACACCGTCTAAACCATGCAATGCAAAATCTCAAGCCAAATGCTACAACTCGTCACACACACATGTTACATCAATCGGTGGACAGACAATGCAAAACATGCAAATCAGGCTCAGAAGCCAGTCCACTGAGAAAACTCTAGCGACTATAGAAAAACTGTAGACCATCCCACCAAGCACCCGGCGGGTGGAGTCACCACCCGTCGGTGCTCCGGTGTGAGTTGGGTCCAGATCAGGGACTTGCACGAGCATGGACACGACCGAGTGGTCACAGTAAGCTATAAAAATAGACGAGGACAACTCACATCAGAACACTCCCCCATGACCCGATGGTACACATGTCCATACATGTGCAGAAGTGACACTGGACTGCGGCAAGATGCTCAATAGTCAATGCTCACACACCCCAATCTCAGCGACTCTTAGGCAAGGGGTGAAGCCCAAAGGAATGAATGGCCACCATGAACTTTCCACGCGCAAGTGCCTTGGTCAAGAAGTCACCCCGCTGCATGTCCGTGCAGACCTAGATGGCAGAGATCACCTGTCGCTCCACAAGATCACGCACAAAGTGATTTTCATAAACAAGTTACTTCAATGTGAAATACACCAGAGTTTTTCACAATGGCAAGAGCACTCTGATTGTCACAACGCAGAACAACGCAAGGTGCAGACTGATGCAACTCACGGAATAGACAATACAGCCACATCGGCTCAGCAGCCCCAGTCCCCTGAGCAACGTACTCAGCCTATGATGAGCTACGTGTAATACAACCTTACTTGCTGTTGCGCTACAACACAATGGTACCACCTTGCAGGAACACGTAACATGTTTAACTGCGTCCATCAGGACTCCACGCCCAGTCACTATTTGTGTAGTCGTCGACTACCACTGAACACTGTCGTCAAAAGAAAAGTCTGAGGTGTGGTGTGAATTTCACATACAACACCACTCGCATAGCCATGTGAAGGGCTTTTGTCCGAGGACACTGTGAAAACTGTGTAAGGAGGTTGACGAAAAAGGCAACGTCGGGTCGTGTGGTAGTGGCCAAGTACATTAAAATGCCGATCATGCACAAGTACAAAATCACGTACACTGTCTCCCCCAGTTGTGCTTCATCATCCACATTCAGAGCATCCTGCCCATCAGGTGTGATGGGGGTGGAGGCTGTGGCAACTGCACCAAGGAGGTCACTAAACCACTCTCCCATAACGCTGGCGTAACATGCCTGATACAACAAGAGTGTCATTAACAGATGATCACGCACGACCTCTATCCCGAGAAACACAGCTGCAGGACCGAGGTCCTTTATCCTCTAGGCAACTTTAAGGACTACCTTGGCCTCCTTCACGGCCTCCATAGATGGAGACGCAATTTGGAGGTTCTCCACGTAGACAATGATGACGATGAAGCTCTCAACAGTGTGCCTGAGAAAGAGGGATGTGTCAACGTCAATCTGCACGTAACCGACACGTGTGAGTGTGCCGTTGATCTCTAGGTTTTAGCATCTAGACGACTATTTCAAGCCGTACAAGGCCTTGCACAAGTACCAGACCTTGTCACCTATCTCGAATCCAGGTGGCTGGACTATTTAGATCTCCTCCTCTGAGATGCCATGGAGGAACACGCTGTTCACATCCATCTGGCACAGCTCCCAATCGTGGAGAGCAATAACCCCCGAATCGAGCACGAGCGGTGGTCATGCGGCTAATAGGTGTGAAGGTGCGAGTGAAATCTACACCCTCAACCTATGAGAACCCCTTGGATGTCAAGTGAGCCTTTTAGTGATGCAGTGTGCCAACAGGCTTCACCTTCTTGCAAAAGACCCACTTGGCCTGTACAGCCTTCCTCCCGGGCAGGAGGTCGACAAGCTCATAGAGATTGTGCTCACGATTGGCTCTCAACTCAACCTCACAAGTAGCACGCCAAAATTCTGTATCCTGAGCTGAGAGTACCTCCTTCAACGTGCCTCGATCAGGCGTCGTCGAGGGAGAGCTCCAGGTTGTTAGAACACATGCCTCCGGACTTGGTATAACGAAGACAAGGTCGGGTGCGACATCACAAGCGATCAAGAAAATTTGGGAGACTAGCTCATGGTCGACAGGACATGCTGGATGCACATCAATGTAGTATGTCTGGACACTCAAGCCAAGGGTCTTCGTGCAAGGCTCGCCACTCTGAACATTACGAGTCAGGCGTCAAGTTGTTAAGTCAGCAGTCTAGTGAGCCCTAGAGGCCAATGGTCCGAGACGGTCACCGGGCTTGCGGAAGTAACCTGAACCTGAGGCGCTCACCTCGGGTTGCGGAGAAGGCCACTGGCGCATAGCACCAGGGGGAATAGGTGCATGCATGAGATTGGGTGTGACAGAGGGGACTGACACCGGCACGGGATCAGGTGTGCCAAAGGGGACTGACTCTCGTACGGCATCAGGTGTGCCAGTGAGGACCGACACTGGCACGGGATCAGGTGTGCCATAGGGGTCTGAAAATGGCACGGGATCACATGTGCCTGAGGGGACTGACGGTCGTATAAAATCACGTGTTCCAGACGGGACTGGCACTGGCACGTGATCAGGTGTGTCAAAGGGGACCAACACTAGTGCGGGATCAGGTGTGCAAGATGGATCTTACAACGACAGGAGATAAGGTGTGCCAGAGGGGACTGATGAGGCTACTATACGCACAGGCACAATGGCCAGATCGTCAACAGTCGAAGACCGGACCGCAGTGAGGAGGCCCAGACTGACCCATCCGAAAGACTAGACTCCCCCATCCGCCGGGAGGCCACATAAGGAGGAACGTGGTCAGCGGCCAGCAACAAAATGCTGGACAAGTCATGGTAGGTGAGAGCCTCAAAGAAGAGAGTATCTCGAGAATCCACAATGCAATGGTGAGTAGGGTCCTAAATGCACCAGGCCTTTGACCGCTAGGAGATGCAGAGGAAGGTACACATGCATCTCTGAGGTGAGACCTTCGACTCCTTCTGGTCCTCGATACACCACACAGGCGAGGAAACCCCAAACGCGGGCGATACGAAAATCAACACGATGGCCAAACCACAACTCGTACGGTGTGACATGGTCTAGAAGTGGGCCATGCGGAAAACGCTTCCAGACCCACGTCATGTAGGAAAAGCCCTCAAGGGCAAAGGACTCTGGAAGACCGCACTCAGACCGCATAGCGCAAACCGCATCCTCCATGGTGCGGTTCCAACACTCAGACACACCATTCTATTGTGGCATAACAGGACGGAGAGCTGGTGAAAAATACCATGCTCAATAGAGTAGGCATCCCTCTCGCCTAAGAACTCGTCACCACGATCCAAGTGGAACATGTGTAGGATGTGACAAGACTCAACCATCACAAGCCACAAGCGGACTGCTAGTGTGGCATCGCTCTTGTGGCGGAGGCTGTAGACCCACCGCATCCGGGTGAAGTCATTGACCATGGTGAGAACATATCGACCCCGATCTGAGAGGGTCTCGATTGGGAGAGGACCAAGAAGGTCCGTGTGGACCAACTCTATTAGGCTCAGTGGCCGAGAGGAGGAGTCTGGAAAAGAGCAACGATGCATCTTACCCTGGACGTAAGAAAAACAATCGGTCTTGGACGACTTCTCAAAGGAAGCCACGTCAAGACCGAGGGCTAGTTGAGATCGAATGAGCTTGGACATAGTGTCCGAGCTCACATGCCAGAGGCGATGATGTCACAAGAGCTGGTGCTGAGGGGAGAGGAACAAGTGACAAACACATGCGTAGAAGAGAGATGGGGAGAAGAAACAGAGGGAATGCAATGAGACACATGATGAGGTCATAAAAAACATAGGCACAAAGCGCGATGGCATGTGTGTCAAGAGCAGTCATTGTGGCAGTGTCTGCAGAGTAGTTTACAATGAGACCCATCCTGGTGCATGCACGAGCAGAGAACAGGCTGAGCTCAAGAGTAGAGACAAAGAGCATATAAAAAATGTACGAGGGGCTAGAAGGACCATCAAACCGCAAAATCCCAACTCCTTGCACAGGCAACGACTGTCCAGACCCTGTGCAAACAAACTGAACGGACACAACGGGACCGAGCACAACAAATTGACTACGACGACATGTCATGTGATGGGTGGCACCAGAGTCAATGATCCAGGTACCACTGGGCTCACGACCAGTCGTCGACAGCTAGCACCATGCCACAGAGAACTTTGCCTCTGCTGGACGTGTAGTAGAGGACTCACAAAAATGATGAACAACACTGATCTATGACTCGTCAAGCTTGTGTGTACATCAAGTCCATCCTCATTGCAAGCCAAATGAGCTCAACAAGTATCATCACAGGCAGCAAACGAAGTAAGGCAAGTAGTCTCAGGACCACTCGGCTATGACAACACACTCGCACCTCCCTGAGTACAAAGTGCCTGCAGGTGACAAAACTCCGAGATCGTGCAATCCCGAGGGTCCATATCACGGTTACTGCCTAGTGAAACGAATGCGTTCTAGTTGTGGTCGGGGCACGTCTCGTCCGTGTGGCACTTGAGGAAATTTGCTACGTGTGTGCCGCCTGAAGACCACGCATGATTTGAGTTCAATCAAGAGGCTGATTACACTCCGTGTAGCGGTGAGCACCTCCGCAGTTGTAGCAGTGGACAGAACGTCCACTGCCAGTACTCGCTTGCTGCTACTGCTGTCCCTTCTCACATCAATTCTTCCCCTTCTTCCCCTGTGTGGCCGTTGCAACACCATGAGTGTTGCCGCTCATGGTAGAGGAGGAGGATGAGGAAGCGGTGGAGGCGGGAGTGGTGAGCTGGGACAGAGGCGTAGGAGGGGTCACAATCACTGCTATAACAAGTGGACTCTACTCATGGGCGATGATAGCCTCATGAGCCGATGTGGTGTGGAGGAAGTAGCGATGTGCTCAAGGAAGTAGCTGCAGTGACTCCAACAACTCAGAGAGGGCCACACGGTCAAAGCGCGTAAAGAGCTTCACATGGTTCAAGTATGCCCCCATCACGATGGTGTCAAGTGCCCACATTTGCGTCTTGCCACCAGTCCCAAGGTGCATGTAAAGGCGCATCGCGCGCCTCCAGTAGTCAGCTGCAAGTTCCATGGAACCCTGACGGAGGGAGAGAATATCACGTAGTTGGGCCGCCTCGTGGCATGGGTCTCCACAGCAAGAAGTGTCAAGGTCAGCTCCCAGCCTTGGCGCGGATCTGCTCCGGTCTCAACCCGGGTCTCACTCAGGAAGGGTCGGAAGTCAATCACAGTCTCCACGGCATGGCATAGAGGAGATTGCACATTGGTCTCAATACTATCTGGAACTGGTGAGCATCGCGAGTCTGGTGCTGTTAGTGGTGGTAGTGCCAGACGCCCTCAGAGTCGGCCCAAGCCTGAAACAAGGTCTCTCAGTAATCAAAAGCCTCATTGCTATTGTAACGGGTTGGAGGTGTCTCAAAGTCCTTCAGTCGCCATTCTGTTGGAAGGGCGACCTCTGGCTCAAGAGATGGTGCGCGAGGCACAGGGAGACCACCAGTGAGAGAAATGCCACCAAAGGTAAATGCTGCTGAACAACGTGGCTCGTTGTGATGGCGAGAAGGTGGCGGGGTGAGAGGTTGGGACCCCAGTCGCAGATGACGAATGCGCTCCTCAACGATGCAAATCCCGTCCTCACGTGTGTCATCCTCCATCTCCTCTGCATCCCAAGTGTCAACAAGTGATGAGGGGTGCTAAGGCCGCAGTCCTGTATAGGACATAAAGTGTTGAACATATGGTGTAGCGCCAGTAGGTCCTCCTGGTGTCGGCCGTGAGGCCCCTGGATGACTCCTCAATAACTCTATGATCTCCCATAGCGCATCGATCTGACACTGCTATTGGCGGTGCATCTCATCGTGCTTCCAACGAAGCTTGTCGGTTGCAAGTGACTACGACCGTGGACTCATGATGTCGAAGAGGAGGAAGAGGAGGGGTCTCCTAGCCCCTTGCCCTTGTCGCGGACTGACGGCATCGATGCAGCCCAGTATGGTTCCAAAGGTTAACGTTGTCACAATCAAGAACCATTGGCTTTTATTGAGGATTTGAAACGCTGGAAAAAAATAATTCTTCAGCCAAAAATTTGGCCAAATGTTGGTGTTGACGTCATCACTCACAATGATGACGTCAGTGTAAAGGTTGTCCAAATAAGGCAACATTTGGAGCGATTGTGCGTCAAAGGATTCAAAATGCAGTGGTGGTGGTTTTGTTAAAAAAACCTTCAAGAAAGTAAAAAATGTCACCGTTTTATTTTCAGCCCAAAAATCCCGAAAATTGATAGATCTGAGAGCGTTGTTTTGTTTCCTAGAGCCTGCAGGGAACCAAATGAGGCAAGAATGGATGGAATGGATAGGGTTTTGGAAGATCTTTCTAATGAGCCCTTACACACCAAAAACGGTGGTCATTTTTGGCAGTTCCACTCTCTCACTTCCGGGAGGGTGGTAGGTGCGACTGGAGCAAAGCTTCCGGGAACCTTCACGGACCCGGTATGAATATCATGTGCCTCAACTGTTGCTGGAGAGGGTTGGGAAACCCTTGACTGCCCCGTGGTGGTGATGTGATGATGCGGTTGCAAGGGTGTCTCACTGCTGCAATCTGCGGCGGTGGATCACCGTGCCTTGGTGGGTCCTCCCGGGACCGTGGCTTTAGCTGTGACTCTGACTACTACAGCCACTGCCTCGAATCTGCTGCGGAGCTCAGTGAGGGATGCCTCGCAGCTCTGATACCAATAAGGAAATGCTAGGAAGCTTCCTAGAATCACCGCTGCTGACGTGGCGACACTATCCACTCAGCTGGCGCACTAGCAAGCAAGCAGGTGCTAGAAAAATCAAGGGCTACGCTAGGGAGATGCTCAAAATATTATAATCTTCAATAGCTTGGTAATGTAGATAGAAATGACAACTGACAAGTACACAATATAAATATCTTCCACGGCGCAAAGCGGGTGATGCATGCGGCAGTGTCAGTTTGTCCTAAAACCGGCCCAAAACCACTGTCTTGGCCATAACTCTGCGCACAGGTATCGAAACGCAACACCGCCTGAACCTAAAGATGCAAAATCGTGAGCCAGATGCTACGACTGGTCACACGCACATGTCCAACATGGCCATGTCCGATCAGTGGAGAGACAATGCAAAACGTGCAGATTGGGCTCAGAAACCAGTCCACCGAGAAAACTCGCGCGGCTATAGAAAAATTGCAGAGCATTCCAGCAAGCACCCGGGACGTAGTGGTAGCTGTCTCGTAGCTCCTGCTGGGTGGAGTCACCACCCGTCGATGCTCCGGTGCCAACTGTATTAGTATAAAAGATTTGCAAGAGCATGGACATAGCCGAGTGGTCACAGCAAGCTGTACTAACAAAAAACAACTCACATCACAAGAGGATTCTGGCCTTTTTTGCACACTCACATTTCAAAATGACATTGCTCCTTCTCCCTGCTCCTCATCTCTAGAACTTCAGAGTTTTCATCTAGTAGCTTCTGCATCCCAATCAGAATGATGTGTAAACCTCAAGTTGGACACAATGAACCTCAACTGTAGACATTGGCTTCTCCAAAGGGCTAGTTTGACTTGAGATCCTTGCACGAAGTGCAGCCTCGAAGTGCAGCCTCTGAAGTAAAAGAAGACAAGTTGTGCTGCTACGGAGTTGCAAATCACATCCCATTCTCTGAATCCAACAGATGCAAGATGAAAAACCGAACGCAAAGTTGTGAGGGAAAATCGTCTGCCCAGAAATGATAGATGATGTGCCAAGCTCTTGTTCTCCCTCAAGATGCATCCATAAGCTAGAGAAACTATGTAAAGTTGCAGCTGCCAGAAAAAAAAGCAGTTATGAGAACGGGCGATACTAATCCTCCTCCCAGTGGTCAAGGCGAGCGCTACGTGGGTCAATCCCTTGAACCTGTCACTCAAGAATGCGAGGCCCGCCCTCTGCACCACCTTGTGGCTTAACAGGCCGCTTCCCTCCCTCTCCCTCTTTGCCTTGGCTCACATGTTCCACTCAAAGTGAATTCCCTGCAACACATTGTCACATTGCCAAGATATGTTGCTCAGATGGATGCAAGCGCAAAAAAAAGGAGAGTCCATCTGAGAGTGCACCTCAGACACAGATCCCATCCAGGGCCCTTGAAGTGTCCTCACCAAGATCACAGCACTCTTAGATCTGGAAACTTCACATTTGAGGGCTTGAATGTCACGGATTGAGCTCCCAAATGGGCTGTAAATTCTTGTTTGCTGTTCTCGTGTGGCAATAGTGGCATAGGGTGTGGATTGGCATTGTGTGCTGCGGTGTGGAGTGGCGTCGTGTGTTTTGGTGTGGAGACATTTGCTGTGCCCACATCAGACGTGATTTGATCCCATCGTATTTCTCAACATGTGAGCTCATTTCAAACTACTGGTGTGACATGGGCTTGGCCAGTGATATTCCGGCCTTCCCACTGCTCCGCAGGTATCGGAAAAGGTTTGAACAGACCAATGAGCAGGAGCAGAGGTAATTGCCTGCACAAAACATGTCAGCGCACATTTGCTTCAGTCCCCCCCCCCCCCCCCCCCCCGCCCACAACTCACCCGACCCCGCTTCCCACTGTGCAGCATGAGCTGATGCTGCTGTTGCTGCTGCTGCTGCTGGAAAAATCCGCGCAGTGAGTCTTCCAGCGAATCAACCCGCTGCTGCAGCTGCTGATGGAAGTTGCGAAGTGAGTCTTCCAGCAGATTCACCCGCTGCTGCAACTGCACCCACCATTGACACGCGCACGCCCAGCACAGACAAGTTTGTTACCCTCAGAGCCCATTTCAGCCCGCTGCCCGCAGCGACACTCAGAGACGGCATGGACAGAGGGAGGATGTGGACGGAGGGAACTAACGTGGGAGAGGACTAACGTGTGATAACAGAAGGGCACGCTTGGTTGAAGAAGAACAACAAGGAAAATCACAACGGGAAGAGGAACTCACTGCTTGAAAGAAAAGCATCCCTAATGGTAGAAGTTCTACCGTAGAGCATCTGACCTGGAAGAGAAAGAGGGGGGAAATGATGCGCATGCTGGCCCAACATGTGGTGTGGCCCAAACCACGTGTGTGGAGACTTCAAAGTGATGCAGGGGGAACGGGAAGGCAGGATCGTGGTATTGAGAGGAATGCGGGAGCATGCAAGGGAATTACTGACATGACATGCCATGTCAGAGACGCGGTGAACCCAAGGTTCAAGTAAAAGCCCCGTTAGCGTCTCTGACAACCAAAATTACTGGAAACGTGGCCTACCAGCAAAAGCTGCGAGCCAAACACGGCACACGCAGCCAGCAGCAGCAACGCAAACACCAGAAGCGTGAGGACGCTGCCGAAAACACCACTGGCCCCCTTGCTGTTTCCACCACCTGGGGCTGGAACGAGCAACACGCGCGTAGGATAGGCACCGCAATCATGATGGGATCCATTCAGCCCTGCCTGGGGACTGGGCTGGTTCGCACCGCGGCCCAAACCATCGCCGCCGATGCAGTCGCTGCTACCATGACGGCGGCCGCCGCCGCCGCCGCCGCCGCCGCTGCTGCTGCTGCTGCTGGTCCAACGTGAATGATCTTCCTCGTGTGTCTGAGGAGCAGAAGAGGGAGAAGGGGCAGCGGCAAAGGGGTCCCACGCATCCGCCCATGTGCCCTCCAAGATTAAACTCTCTTGCCCTCCTTTCTTCTCAAGAAGACACGCTCCGGTGGCCTCACGTTTCCCGCTGCTCCTAGCAGCTGCCATCTTCTTACCGCTGCGGATGCCGCTAGTCTGCGCACTGCTTCCACCGTTCTTTCTCTCGCTTCTCGAGTTAACGGCGTTGGCACTGCTTGTACTACGCCCCAAAAAAGACTTTAAGCTGGTTCCAGACCCCCCCATGAAGAAAGCGACTGGTGCGCCTGGCAGGGTGCGTTGAGCGAATCCCGCCTGCGAAACGTCGCTCACATACCGTGTCAACGTCACGTCCGAGTGTTCCACGCACCGCTTCCTCAGTGCTGCCACTGCCCACAAAGGCGCTTCACCAGGCGCGGGAATTCGACCTCCAGAAGCGTGCCGACTGTTTCCCGTCACACCTCTCTCCTCTGTGCCGAGCAGTCAGGATGGATGCCGCGGAGGACGCGGCCACTGCCGCTGCTGGGCCAAGCTGGACTCCAGCAGACCCCGTGCTGCTCTCCTGACAAGGCGCGATTCTTCGACATCCGCGAGGCGTGGCGCAAAGCTGCCGCTCATGTCCACGGCATGAGCGGGAGAAAGCTAACAAGTCGGACCTGAGCGTATCTATCTACAACCCTTTTTGTTTTGGGAGCCAAAGCCACTATATCCGCGTTGGAGTCAACATTATGCTAAGATAACCATGAGTTGAATATCATTCAGCTGTATCCAAAATGTTAACAAAATATCATCATATCCATTTTGATTCATATGGTGAGGGGGGAGATGTGTCACCTCCACCGTTAGGAGAATCACAATTGAGTGATAAGATTTTTTATACTCGCACACCCCCATTGGCGGATTTAAGGTTTCCTAAGTTTCCATGAGCGGATGTCGCGCAAACATAAAACCCTCAACCCATTTAAATCCATGCAAACCGCTTTCAGAACGTACCCTAAATTACATCTGGGGTTTTAGGGCTTTATTTTTACGCCAGCTCTTGCTGGGCTTTGCGAAAGCGGGGCCCAACACATTCCCTTTCAACGCATGAGGTGTCGGATTCCCCCATAAAATATTTCGCAAACCCTTTCTAAAAATCACAAACCCCTCAGTAGATAGGTTGAATATTTTTCTTCAATATCTATTGATGTCAACGTTGTTATACCGAACGCATAGTAGATGATGAATAGGCAAAGGTTGCGAGGCAGAACACGGTTTGAGAATTTGTGACACTTCAGCAATTCACTTCCCACTTAGCGCTAAATGTAATTCGATAAGTGTCGCAACGATTGCACACATAGATAGAAGTGTCGAGTTACAATTGAGATGTAGTCGGGGTCGTTGGGTCGATTGTCGAGCGCCGCGTGCGGAGTTGCATTGCAAGTGGTCGGATCACGAACCTCCGTCAAGGAATCGGGGGGCTTCGAAGATCATCGGTGAAGATGCAAGATGCATCTTTATAAATCTCGATATTTCTCGATGCGTCGAGAAGTCGACCGAAAGGTCGTGACACTTCTGTCGATGTTTCTGGAGAGTAGTTGAAGTTGTCGAAATGTGCAAGAAGGAACGCTAGAGGGCGAGGGCAGTTCGTCGAATTTCCCTCGACCATTGAAGCAAAAATAGAGGTCTCGACGCGCGGTGGGCTGTTTGTGTATGGACAGAAATAAGGGACTAGAGACTCGTGTACGTATAGGTTGTAACACTTCACCCCTTTCACTCGCGACATCTCGGCGTGCGTTAGATGTAGGCCAGTGACAGCGATGGTAATTGTCGATTAGATGATCGACGCTGTGGAAGTTGTCGTGGGGTTCCTAGCTGTTATGCGAGCCTTCATAACCGTGCCACTGGACAGGATTTTTTGCCGATTTGCCACGTTGTCCCTGGCTAAGGATATCCTCGATGACATACTCGGTGTCCTCGTCCACCTGTATAGGAGGAGGGGGAGGCACATCCATGTCGGGAAAGTTCTCGTTAGGGTCTTGGTTGTTGAAGTTCATTGGCCACTCACATCTCTATGCCCTCTTGTCTTCCCCTCCCGTGCACACACATGTACAGATTAAATGACAATGGCTTCACCTGGGGAGACGTCATGCGAGAGAACTATGACTGGAGTCCCTGGCGTCATGAAGCAAGTACGTGCTCACCGGTTCTAACTCGCTTGATTCCCCTCACTTCTTCTCTTGTTGGAACTTGAGTTCTAAGGCAAGCATTGTACTGCATCCATGGCGTGCCTTATCCTCTCTTGTGCTCACATGCCCAGTCATGTGCAACCTATCTAGGAAGCTTTCAGGTAGTTATTGGTATCACAGCAATGGGGCTCAGCCCCTATTGCTCATCGGTCATGGGCCCGTGACCCATTCGACAAATACTCGACGCCATCGACGGGCTTCCGGCATTCTCGCCGTCGGCCATTCTCCGACTCCCTGTCAGCTACACAACATCATCACCGCCACGTCTGTGGCACCGAGCAGCTAGCACCTAAGAGTTGTGCAAGTGTCCGCACCCATCCATTGCCTCTGTCGTAGGGACCCCACCTTGTGGTCACCCACACCCGTAGACGGCTGTACATTGCTTAGCCCCACAGGACACTTTCTCGTCCACGGGACTCTGCCCTCTCCGTAGTGGCCCTGCCTCTCTCTGCTTGGCAGCCCATAATACCCCAGTACTCTTCTCGTGCTTGGCTGTATTCTCATGTGCAGGAAGCTCCACGCTGCTGCTTCTCTTAAGCAGCACCCCGTCGCTACTGCTCGCTGTTACTACGCTCCGAGCACTCTGCTCCAGCTGGCTCCGCTGTCTTTTGGTTGTCTGTCCCTGCCTCTCTCTCCTTGGCAGCCTACAACACCCCAACACTCTTCACACGCTTGGACGTCTTCTCACGTGCTGAGAGCTCCTCGCTGCCCTCTCTTAAGCAGCACCCTGTCACTACCGTCCGCGGCCACTCTTCTCCAGCTGCCTCCGCTGTCTTACGGCGGCCTGTCTTGCCCGGCACGCTCGTGCCTGCGTCCCCTCTCCTCACAGCACCCCGGGGCGACCACACCTCTTAGCTGCACTCGGAGCCACAACATCAATCACACTGGACTTACCGCCGCTTGACAGTCCTCCAGACGAGGAGCTTGACTCCCCTCGCACGGTCACATGCCACACCGATCGCAGGTGGGAGAATCCTCGCCTCTTTGAACCACCTCCGTCCACCGAGGACGACACTCCCTTGTGGGCCCGTATGCTGGAGGGCTCCTACTGGCACGACGACATCGTCGCAGCAGCTGAACGTGAGGAAGAAGAGATGAATCGGCAGGTGTATACGAAGGACGCATTGCCTCCATCATTACCTCCTTCCTCTAACATGCACCCTCCTCGTGATCCACAGTCGCCAATTCTTGCCCCTACTGCCGATCCCGCTCCTATTCCATCTCCCGTAGCAGCCAAATCAACTGGGCCGTCTACAACTCGTGAAGTGCCTGGAGTGATACCCATCCTTCCAGTCCACACTGACTCCATTGGCTTGGCGGGGGCCATTCTTGACGTAGCTGCAGGAGCCACAACGACCTTTACATCCACTTCCTATGCGTGCACAACCCCGACGCAAACAACGGTGGGTCGTGCGGCTGAAGCCTATGCACACTGCTCTCCGCTGTAGCTGCCAACATAGCCACACAGGTCACGGCAGCAACAGCCTCTATTTCTACTACAACATCCTCCGCCGCTGACGCAACGGCAGCCGCTATTTGCTCCATCCGCGCATCCACCGCAACTGCAGTCCTGACTCCCACCGATGCTCCTCAAGGGGTCACACCTCACATCACCACGGGCGTCCTCGTTGCGTCAGCATCAGCTATAGTGGCCAGGGCCACAGCCACAGGTCTTCTCTGTCTCACTGTGCCAGTCACCAGGTGGGTGGGTGGTCCTCAGCTGGCGCAGTGGTGCCACCTCTCTTCACACTGCTGCCTCGTCACTTGATCGGTGAGCACTCTTTCCCACTGCCCATTGCACATTTATTCTCATCTCCTCTGAAGGTTGAAGATGAACTCCAATAGGGACGTGAGGCTCAGCATGAAAATGCAGCCACTATAGCTACACTAGTCATAGAGCATCTTTGCATTGTCCCAAGTCTTGCTACCGTCCTCCCAGTTGAAGAGACCGCATCAGCTGATTCTTCCGTTCCTTTAAGTGGTGGTGTCCCCAGCTCTTCCTCTCGTGCTCTCTCCGCAACTGCTCTGGCCCAAGTTCTTCTCCCAGCCAGGCAGAGGGACTTCGCGACACCACCACCTCAGTTCATGTCTAAGCTCACCTGCACCTCTTGGGAGAAGCTCTTCAGTGCGTGGGCCCAGGATGACTGCTTTGGGATTACTACTCCCTTGTCAAACCGCCGTTCTTACCCAAGCCTGATGAGGCCGCCCGTGCGGTGTGGGCTCTCATCAATGCAGGGCTTGAGACTCTTCTCGACGACATTGGTACGTACAATGCCGACCCCACGCATGGCACCCTTGCCGACCCTGTTGGTGCCTATGCCCTCATTCACCGCTGCAAGATTGTGACTGGGTATGCCGCCCAGCATGCTCTGACCGTACAGTTCAACACACTGCAGATGTGGGCTGATGATACTACAGACGAGTATTGGGTGCGTAGCCTGCGCTTGCTACGTGACCTGGGCAGGGCAGCTCCATGTCCTCTCTCGACCTGCCTGTCCATTGTTGCTAGTCTCATTCCTGAGCTGTCTGATATTTACCTTCACGTCTCCTGGGCAGAGCTCGAGGGGCTTGCTGTTGCTTCGGTCCCTGCGGATTCCCCGCTTGGAATTGGTCCCCTCTTCGACTTAACTGCCTCTCGTCTCACTGATTGGTGGAATGTTCTGCGAAAACAAGCGCATGCACCACGGTGCAATCGCTGCTATCACCACCTCGTCCTCCTCCTTATCTGTAGCTGCCACCTCCTCCTCCTCCTTGTCTTCTCATGCAGCAGCTCAAACCATTCAAGCTGCTTCTTGTGGGGGGGTGGTGGCTCCGGTGATGGAGGTGGCCATGGCGGTAAGGGGCTTGGGGACGGTCGTGGTGGCAAAACTTCCTCTTCCACCACAGCCGACGTCACCTGCTGGAACTGTGGCACCATTGGACACTCAGCATCCAAATGCCCAACTCCTTGTGATGATGAGCGTCTTGCGTCCTCCATGCGTGCACACTGGGCACGCACAGGTGTGACTACCTCCTACGCCGTAGCGACGGTGACTGTTGCATCTTCCTCGTCCTCCTCCTCCGCCTCCGCACTCACCACCCCTCTTGCCCCCTTTCAGCCGTCATTGCCCCCAGCCAGTCCCTACGGCTGGATTTTGCCTCCATCTAGACCTCCCTATTACTGCCCTCCTTCTCACTTCTCCGGGCCACCTTGGGTCCAGGATGATGGTCACTTCTCCAACCGAACCGCTCCTCAGATCGCTCCTCCGACCGCTCCTCGGACCGCTCCTCTGGCCATCATGACGACGAGCGCATCCTTGGACGGCGGCTGGCGGTAATGCTTCACCTTCACTCTCACGAAGGTGAGTGTATGAGTGGCCAGTCGTATTTGTCTGTTTGTGAGTTTGATGCCACCCTTCGTGGTACTGCGTCTGGTGGTGTCCAAGGAGTCGTGCCTAATGATCGTGATTGGATTGAACAGTGGCACACTCACACGTTCCCCACTCATCTTGGTGGCCTGCCTCCTCTTTCCTCACATGGCCCCGTTGCTGTCTATCTTGTTCTCCCCTCCACTCGTGCATCTCCTGGCCTGTGGATCATTGACTCAGGGGCCACACATCACATGACCTCATGTCGCTCGTCCTTTGTGTCCCTCGGGCCTGTCGGGTCTGTTTGTTCAATGTGCACTGGCTCTGGCCAACTTCTCCCTGTCCAAGGTGTCTATGTCGTTCACTTTGTCGGCCCTTGGGGCACTGTCTTCCTCCCTGTTGTGCTATATTTGCCTGACCTTGAGGTCAGTCTTCTCTCTATGACCACCCTTGACAACCAGGGCATTGAATTCTTGTCCATCCGTGGCCTGACCTCCATTGCTCTCCGCTCGTCGGGCCATGTTGTTCTCCGCGGTGTGCACTGTGATCGTCTTTTATGTGCCCCTCTCACGATCCCATCGTCTTCCGCTGCGTCTAACCTTGTCCATGTTGCAACATCATTATCTCTTACCCATGCTGACCTTCTGCATCGTTGCCTCTATCACATTCAAACTTCCGCCATCCAACGCCTTCTCCTCCTTCGGCCTATACACGGCGTTGACCCTACGACGTTTGCACTTCCCTGCTCCTCATCATGCCTTGACTGTGCCCGTGGCAAAATGCACCACTTCCCGTTCTCCAGTGTTGAGTCTACTACCTCCCATCCTCTTGACCTCGTCCATGCTGATGGGCCCCTTGCCCTAGGATTTCCTTGATGGCCTAGGTCGCTATGTCTTCTGCTTGACTGATGATTTTTCTTGCTACCGCTGGGTCTTTGCCCTTTGTCATAAAAGTGACGTGACAGATGTTGTTGAGTTGTGGCTCCTTCAGGCTGAAGGCGCCTGTCTCTGCGTGTTGCATGTCTTTTGCAACAATTGCGACGGTGAGTTCTTTGGTTCCGCCTCTCGCTTCCTTCAGTCGCATGTTGTTTGTATTGAGTCCTCTGCCCCCTACACCTCGCAACAGAATGGAGTGTCCGAGCGTTGGAATCACACCCTTGCTGATGGTGTCCGCTATGTTCTCTCTGCCTCTGGACAGTCTCCCTTGTTTGCCTTCCACATTAATAACTAGTCATCCGTAGTCCATACATTCGAAAAAATGTGTATAGTCTATCAACACATGTACATGAGATTTCTCGGAAGTAGTACATTGACATAAGTGTTTTTTCCTCGAACTTTCTTATGACTAGTAAGATATAGCTTTACCCATCCTGAAGGGTTTATGAAGCTACTATGAAGGAATTCTCTAAAGTGAAACATGTACTGCTTTTGAAATTCATCTGACATATATCTGTCTGAAACATACATATGTTTATATCTGTTATCGAGTAGTAAACCACTTCAGTCACCTATCCTGGATTTGTTTATGAAATAGTGTACTGCTGATATATGTTCTTTGCAAGTACTCTGCGGAGAGATTTTTGTGCATTTGTTGTTCAGGTCAACCGATGAAGCCATGTGCTGTTCAAGAGCCAGTGAAAGAAAAGTATCCATGGATAATGACCAGATATCGTACTGGCTAACGTTCTAGGTCCTATTTTGTTCTTTCTGTCCAACTTCTGTTTACTTCACATCACCTGACCCCATCCGATGGTCGTGGGAAAAATCATCCGTTTCGGATCGCACGGTGCACTTGATTCCGAACAACGGAAGGAATGCCAGGGACGTCGTCCCTGTTGTTTTTTTATCCGAGGTCACTCAAGCAAAATAGCTGTCTCGATGTTGTCTATCAAACATGCTACGTCAGTTGGCAGCCGTTCGATTCTTTCATCGGACGATTGTCAACTTATAATTTCTTAGGAGGAGAACTTGTTCTATATTTATTTTTAATGTCCTGTGCACGTGCCTACATCTGGAATAATTTCCTTGAGAGAAAATGCGACATTGGGTCTGCTGTTTCCGATATTTAGTGGTCTACCGCAACCCGTCCAATCGTAAGTTCGAATAGCTCAAGTTATTTGCAAGCACATACGATTGAATGGTATGATCGGTTCTGTAGACATGGGCAGAATACGAAAAATGCGAAACAGAAGACGGAAAACCGTTACGGCAACAAACGGACACCGAGATAACCTAGGATAAGACAAAGCACACCACATCCTGCATTCTGTACTAAAGGAAAAAAACTGTAACAACGCATCTTCTACTCGCGAATCCCCATTGAGTGTGTACAGACGTACGTGTCATGTTGTGAGATGAAATAAACCAATCACGTGCGTTCTCTTTCCTGTGCATGGGGGTCGCACGGCGGGCACATACACAAGTGAACAGATTTCTTGCCTGCCTCATACATTGGCTCGTACACTACCACATACACTTGTCCAATACATTTCAAGTGACCGGGGGAGGGGAGAGGGAGCGAGGGGGGGGGGGGGGCACTCACCCCCCTGCGATTGCTTGGAATGTATTAGGCGAATGAATGAGCGAGTGTACACGTGGACGTATGGAGCCCAACTCAAAAAGAACAATAGTGAATCCGCTAAGACAACTGACTAGGAAAGTTCCGTTAAGTCATTTTCCGCTGGTGGAAAAATCAAAATATCTCATCGGGGTCCATGTTGAAGCCAATTTCAAGTAACAACTCCCAATCATCGAAAGTAAAGATGGAGACATATGTATGATAGTATGAGGATAACAAACGCAATCACGCTACTTAGAGAGAACATGATATACGTCACCTAAGAGGATTGCAAAAACACCTGTGTTGAATGAAAAAGTTTCTAGTACATTCCACGTAGATGTGCATAATTTGGAATTTGTGAAGAAGAAAACTAAAACTTAGAAATGTGTGGGTAATGCACTACACTAGTGTACATATCATATTCACAAGTTAGCTAACTAGAGCACATTACCTCATACACTTTTCCCTCCCCCCCTCTCCAAAACCCCACTACACTCCTATGGTTCTCACATGAACGAACGTGTAGCATACCACAAGACACATGTATACAATTTTTTTGGAGTTTATACATTTCATATGAAAGTATTGAAACTACAATACACTAGCCCATATAGAGGTAAAAGATCCTAAAATACGTTACCAATGGAGACCGCACATCTGTTTTAAACAAGGGGATTCTTTCATGATATGTCATGGTTATCTTGGAGTTGACAGACATAAAAAACTCTAATACTACAATGAATTTTTTGCAAAACATTTACAAGTTATGCTACCTAAATACAAACTTTAACGATGTCTATGAACTTTTTAATCCATTAGAATCCATTTCAAAACCATAAAAACTATTGGAAAACTTAACCTTTTGTGATAATGATCACATGATCAAAATATATAACTCTACAACATGTCAAGCACATGTAAAAATGTGTTATAAACTTTTCTAGCAGTAAAATTTTCAATTCCCTCCCCCACTCTCCCTATAATTGGTCACTCATTACCAAGAAATAAATCCAACTAAAAAATACTCCTGTGTATAAATACGATACACTCACCATCCGGACAATGATACACTACCCCATACACTTCCCCCATACACTTTTCCTTCCTCCCCCCTCCCCTCCCTATCAATGATCACTCACACCAAGGAAGACCAATTACAAAATACACATGTGTATGAATACGATGCACTCATTACCCGGACAGTGATACACTACCCCATACACTTGCCCCATACACTTTTCCCTCCCCCCTCCTACTGTAACAAACCGGAGTCGTAGAAGGGTAGAGGAGTAAACGAAAGCCCTCGGAATGGAATGGTTGGCCTCGGTGGCTCAACCAGCGGGTAAAATCCCACGGGGTGGGCGCCGGAGCGCGACCCACCGACCAACGTATCGTCATAGGGCAGGATTCAGCAGGATATTTCCTGCTCTGCTGATGTCATCGGATGGACTTGGACGGTCCATCCTCTTCCACTACAACTAGCTACTAACCAATCAGTGGAAGGGGAAATCCTGACCTGGCAGATATTTATATTTGGGATAATACCCGACCTACCCAGATTACCTGTTTGGGTGTGTAGAATACCCGGTTGGTATTTCCTGGTCGGTTCTACCCAAGGGGTAGAGACCTATTTTGTACCACGACTGGGTCGCCGAGTTACATTCCTCCCCCTTTAGCTACAAATCGTCCTCGGTTTGCAAAGGAAAGAAGTTCACTTGACAAACCAAGTACGTAAGGTGAGTACAAAGAGCTAGTGGAAACGTCAACATGACGCTTGTATCCACAGGAAGTTGTATGAGACATGCTAAGCGAGCACATGGTATTTGCCAGTGCATGCATCCATGTTACATGCTCATCTTTCCTTGTGATACAAGGATGTGTCAGCTTCAAACCGAAGCATGACATTCCATCACGAGGATCCTCAAGAGGGTCCATGCACATGTGGCTTTGATGCTTGAAGGTTCAACGAAGCTTCGTGCATCGATTTTGGTGAGACATCGCTTATCTTATGTTGACACAACAACAAAATCTTCCATGCTTGAGCATGGGGTTTTCATGCTGGATATCGAAGAGAAAGCTGTGAGATGGAAAACGAATTTTCTGGTGGTCTTTGGGTGTTCAGCCTTGGAATTGCAGTGACGCGTCCTCCCCCTTCTGCTGAGGAGCGTCCTCGCGACAAGTGCCCGGGAAAATACTTGTTGGGCCGCAACAATGTGCCACCGTTCCCGAAGGAAGATTCTCTTCATGGGGCATTCGCCAGGGTGGTACCCCCGAGGACGTGGTCAGTCAGAATCAATCTCATCCTCCACTAGGGTTTCAACTGAAAACCCCCAGGGAAGTTTTGCATGTGGTCAGGTCCACATGTGGCTACCATAGCCGGTTCAGTTGGGTTGGCTGAAAAACCATTCCTGATTGAGCCCTTGGCTCGAAACTGTCATGGTGGCCAGTGTCGGCGCCATGTAACAGGTGTAAACATGTCATGTGACGATGCTTACGGACCAACTGAACATTGCAGACCACATGGTCTTGTATTGTATGGGACATTGCCAAGCGTGTCCGATACATGACGTTGTCACAACATAGGTCTCCCAGCACACGTGTCTACCATAGTGTGATGACGGATGAGACTGTCATTTGGTAGCACAGAGACCTAGACGGAAGGCACCTGAAGCCTGCCGGCCCCGCACTCGACGGACGAGTGGGTACCATCGGATGCCGTGTGGTCTAAGACCTTCCACCGTGTGGAGATAATCTCGGGTAGTGTGATATGCTTGGACACACAACCCATCTTCTTAGACCAGAAGAGTGTTCATCGCACATTGCGAAGGTGCCAAGTGCACAGTCTTGAGTAACGCGGTGGGTGAGACCCAGAAATCCGATGTTATGACTGTTGGAAGGGATGGATAACAAAATGTCACATGTATTCTGTGGAGTTGTGCTTTGCACAAGTACTTTAGAGCTACCCGAACACATCAATAGCATGACTGAAGGTGTAAAATGGGCCATTCCCTTGGAAGTTGGGAGCTTCGAGTGTGATCACTCAAGGAAGGTGATCAAACTCGGATTACTTGAGCAATGTCATCCAACTTTAACTTTTCTTTCATCCCATATTTGCTGGGGTGAGAAGAATTTGGATTGGTGTACACCTTCGTATGGTTTGTGCCTTGCGTGCACAAGACTAAGGCATGTCCACAGTACGTGTCAATCCTTAAAGGAGCACGTAAACATCCACGGGTGCCCTGTGCTACTTGAAACATCTGGAAGACGTCCAAAGAGCAGCATTGGAGAGCTGTGGTACAAAAGTACACTTTTCTAGTTTGTGGACCATTGATCATTGCTTATTGCCATAGATAGCTACATCTGGTGTTTATAGTCACTCTAGGTTGTCTGTAACCAATGGTGAACACCAGCGTGTGCTCATGGGCAGACCATATCACCATGAGTTTTGACGGAATATCGTCATTGAATGGGAATTTCATTGGGTTGTATAGCATGATGCTGTTATATAACCACATAACCATGCTTACATTACCAGATTACGACCTGGTTCCAGTGCGTAAAGTAGGCACTACGCCCATTGCTGAGGAGTGAGCAAGGGCGTCATGTATATCCCAATGGAAATCAATCAGTGCTCTATATATGAGCAACTGCCGGATTGGATCGGCAAGGAATCCAGAAGTGTACATTCGGATATATGTCATCAGGATAATGACTCAAGTGCCCGTACTGTGCATGACAGAATGAGGGACTATGAGTGGTTTCAAACTTACAGCTATACTAGCTCAAAAACCAGCTGTAATTATTTAGATGCTGGGTAGATGGCACCGTCGGTAGAGGTGTCATCCAAAATATTGTGCAGTTGGTTGGGTCATGCTAGGTTTTGACCTTGCCATATGTATGGCGGGCATGAACATCCTTGGTGTACTTCGAGTACTGACACGCAACCACGATGGTGAGTGTCTTCGATAGTAACACACTTGCACATTGTCTTCCTGAGCCCTAGTTGTAGCATAGGAGATCGAGGATCATGACACACGTAACACACGGAGTGTTGCTCTTCATGATTCATCCAACATCAATTTTTATGGCAGGGGTGGCATGTGTCACAGTGTGTGTACAAACCCCTCTTGCCGCTTGTCACCCATGACGTCTCCATGCTTACGAACATGGTTGAGATTTGACCATGTTGGCTAGCATAGTCTAATGTGGATTGCATCATGGTAAGAGAAACCCTCACAGTGGAGACAAGGTGGAAGCTGTCCTCCTTGCTTCGTACATTGTGTATATGGCCATGAAGAATTTCCATGACACATTCAACAATGTCCCTCATCCATGTATTGACATGGGCCCAGCAAAGTGAGAACATGGGGATACAACCATGCCTCCTTGTGCTATATAACACCTTGCTCTAACTGAGCATGCTAAGGTGTTAGGACTCGTAAAGAACATGCTCGTTAAAGTCTTCAGCATTAGCTCGCCCGTTTGGTTTTGTGCCAAATCGGTGTTAGAAGATGATGCCTTCTTGGATAGAAGTTTGCATGCACCTTAAACACACGATTGAAGAGCAGCCAAGGCACATGCCGGGTATTTGATGCCACGGACAAGTGAGTTGACGCATTGTCAAGTAAGTTACATGGCCAGGTGTATCGCCATTGATATGGCTAACCTTAAATATGTTCCGAGTTCGTAGTGCACTCGGAACATGTAGGCCAGTAGACAGAGAGGTAGGCAATGTGCATGACCTGAACGGTGTCAAGTCATGGCATTCCTTCAATCATGAAGGCTACCGATTGCATGTGCGACGTCTCACGAGCTTAGAGCCTCATAGATCATTGGCATGTATGCCCGAATCTGCTAATATGAGCAACATGCATTCCGGCTCATTGCCTTGCCATTGCTGACATACGTTGAGCACTGTCTTTCATCATGTGGTAGCACATGGTTTGATACAAGGAGCTCCGTCTATGATATGATGCCACTCAGACATGCGTCTTGAGGTCGCTTCAATGTTGCACTGCATGCATTGTTAACTTGTGCTCAGCACATTTGCTTCATGTACCCAAAGCATGCACTTTGACGTACGTCAAGAATGCTTGGTGCATGAGTCAACCATTAAAATTGTTGTGCAAGACACCATGGCTGGTTCAGTGTAATTTGCAAAGGGATCAACGCGTTTATGAGTACAATCCAGAATCTCCATTTTGAGACGTGTCTAGGATGCAAGAACTGCCCCTGACATTTTACCCAATGGCGTCACCTTCGTTGTCCAGAGGATTAACCATCTGGATGCCGTGGTGTGCTTACAGTTTATGATGCAAGCTGCGCCAGGTTTACGACCTAGATTGATCGTGATCCGATGGCCATAACCTGTTCATTGGCAGGTTGCTGGACCATTCGATTGTCTGGCTGACTCAGCTGGCCATGCCACCATAACCTGTGGCTTTTGCAATGGCTAGGGCGTTGTCCGCCTCATGATGATCCCAAAGTGCCCCTTTTGCTCATGTAGCCTATGGCCCGAGCAATTCAAGTCAGCGTTGAGGCACCCTAGGTTCCTCTCAAAACTACTGTTCTTGTTTCGTTTCCAACTCATGGCCATTGGCCAAAAGTATCAGGATGAAGGGGTGGGATGTCACTGTGCTTACAGAATGGACCTTGCACTGCCGTTTGGCTAGTACAGTTATTCTGTAGCATTCATTGTAGTAGATCCGATACAGTCCTCTTTCTTTACAAAGTTCCAACAAACAAATTCCTTGTAGGCCCGTAGCCGCACAAGGTGTTCAACTGGCAACTTCGTGGGAGGATGGGGATTTGACTCCCCATATCCTGGGTCCTATGCAACATTGATCAGATACAGCTCGATGGTGTCCGAGTGTATCCTATGCTGCATTTTTTTTTTAACGGACCCAACCGTGCAACGTGATAGATCCGTGCCGGTTGTACCGGCCAGTTGTTAAGATCAAGGTGGCGTCATCTGTTGACAATTGTCAGCAGGCCAACAGGTCAAATTGAGCAATTGTCGATTGCGCCAACCACTGCACGTAGTGCCAACAAGGCTCATACCCACTGCCGACAGTGTCGACATTGCCCATGCTGTGGCACTTCAAGCTAGCAGGACTCAAGTTACTACTCAGCAAGCCATCGATATTGGACAAGCTGAAACAACTTGTACTGCCGCTTCATAATCCAACACCATTGCTAGGTCAGTCCGGCACGAATCATGCCTGCTGAAAGTCGAGCCAGAATGAACCATGCAACTGTTGGGCATGCCGACACGGTACATACTGCAAAAAGCGAGTGGACACGTGTCATGCCGGTGCTGGAAAATCCAACACGGCTCGTTAGTTGTTGGACAATACAACACAACCACGTGGCATTTGCACAAGCCAACATGCTTCAGACCACTGCCGGTCCGTCAAGCTAGATGAGCTGGCATGATGTAGGGGTGGTGAGGGTTAGTTCGAGCACGCCCTCGTGCACCGCTCGCTGACTGCCAGCATAGTTTGTGCTAGACTGTAGCTCAGCGGGCATCCCCTCATGGCACACAGCCACGAAGTCGTCCCCACTAGCCGGTGACTAGTGGAGGGGGGGAGAGACCCTCCCCTCAGGATTTCTTTGTACGCTAGTTTAGTCTGGCATCATTTTGCCATTGCCGGTCATGTCATAAGGATGTCCGCATACCAACCAGGCTTCCGCCACTGGTGACGGTGCTTGCATGGTATGGTGGCATGTTGCTATTCATGGTGTGAAAGCAACATTTGTCTTTGCCAACATTTTGCCTTTGCCAACATTTGCCTTTGCCGACAAGGCCTATGATGCTGGTGGTGCCATTACGGCTTCTGCCGTTGCTTGACAACACGAGTGCAGTTTCTTTCGGTGCCCGCAGCATTAGCAAGGTACCTCGTGCAACTCATACCGCCTGCGCGACTCCTACCGCCGTTGGCAATGCCACCAGGGCAACTGGCATTTGCCAATAGCGCCAATAGAGGGTGCACTGCTAGGGCAACGCCAGCAGGGTAGCTCAAAATATCTGCACAACCCTGGCTGTTGCTGGCAATGCCAGCAGAGCGGGTGCTGCTGCTGACGATGCTAGCGCAGCCCTCGCCGTTGCTGGCAGCACCAGCAGGGCTGCTGCTGCTGCTGGCGATGCTAGCGCAGTCTTCGCCGCTTCTGGCAGCACCAGCAGGGCGGTTGCTGCTGCTGCTGGCGATGCCAACGCAGCCCTCACTGCTGCTGGCAGCGCCAGCAGCGCGGCTGCTGCTGCTGGAGATGCCAGCGCAGCCCTCGCGGTTGCTGGCAGCACCAGCAGGGCGGCTGCTGCTGCTGGCAGGGCAAGAAGCACTGGCCACTGCTGGCAACGCGAGCAGGCTGCTGCTGCTGCTGGCGGAGCCAGAGCAGCCCTCGCCGCTGCTGGCAACGCCAGCAGGGCGGCCGCTGCCGCTGGCGGAGCCAGAGCAGCACTTGCCGCTGCTGGCAACGCCAGCAGGCGGCTGCTGCTGCTGGCGGAGCCAGAGCAGCACGTCCCGCTGCTGGCAACGCCAGCAGGCGGTTGCTGCTGCTGGCAGAGCCAGAGCAGCCCTTGCCGCTGCTGGCAACACCAGCAGGCGACTGCTGCTGCTGGCGGAGCCAGAGCAGCACGTATCGCTGCTGGTAACGCCAGCAGGCGGCTGCTGCTGCTGGCGAAGCCAGAGCAGCCCTCGCCGCTGCTGGCAGTGCCAGCAGGGCGGCTGTCGGTGCGCACTTTGAAGCGCGCGCCGTCAGGCGCAATGACGCGGGCCGGGTGAGGCCGAAGTTTTTTTTTTTTTTTGAGTTGCAGCCTTGGGATCCCGCGTTTGGGCCAGAGAGAGGCGCGGGTGCAGGGCAACCGGGCAGCGTTGCTGATTCGCGCAGCTGCTGCGCTTCCTTGGCGTGCCGTCGAACCGCGCCATGGCGGCTTAACGCCATGGCGGCGGCTCTTCCCTGCTCGCGACTTGGCCGACCTGCTGGTCAACCCAGCAGGCGGGTGTCCCTTCCGGCTTGCTGGTATGGCCAGCATGACCGGATTCCTTGCGGGGGTTCCCCAGCAAGGGACGCGCGCAGCGCGTTTCACCAGTCGGCGGGCGCCTCCTTAACGCCACATGCCGAGGTGGAGCCCGGTGTTAAACCGAGGCGCCCACCTTCGATTTTCCGTCCCCGTTTCCCGCGTTGGGACTAGCGTGGAGGGCAGGTGTTGGCGGCAGGGCTGTCCTGTTTTCGCGTCCGGCTGTTGCGTTCCGTTGGAGCGCCGTCGAAGCGCGCCATGGCGGCTTAGCGCCATGGCGGAGTTCCTTCGACGGGCTCGCCGGATGCAGGGCTGTGCGACGCCCGTCGCTCAGCTCGTCGCTCAGCCCCGTGAGATTCCGTTGACCGGGCTTCGACGAGGGGCGAACTCCAGTCCGGGGAGAATTATCGCCCCGGACTGCCGATGAAGGGTGGAGTGCTAACTTGGTCCGCCCTCTCGTTGGCCCCGGGCAGTAAACGTTCGACAACGGAAGTTTTTGGTCGGAGGACCATTGGCTCTGGTTACCATTGTAACAAACCGGAGTCGTAGAAGGGTAATGGAATGGTTGGCCTCGGTGGCTCAACCAGCGGGTAAAATCCCACGGGGTGGGCGCCGGAGCGCGACCCATCGACCAACGTATCGTCATAGGGCAGGATTCAGCAGGATATTTCCTGCTCTGCTGATGTCATCCAATGGACGGTCCATCCTCTTCCACTACAGCTAGCTACTAACCAATCAGCGGAAGGGGAAATCCTGACCTGGCAGATATTTATATTTGGGATAATACCCGACTTACCCAGATTACCTGTTTGGGTGTGTAGAATACCCGGTTGGTATTTCCTGGTCGGTTCTACCCAAGGGGTAGAGACCTATTTTGTACCACGACTGGGTCGCCGTGTTACACCTACCCTCCCTATCAATGATCACTCACACCAAGGAAGCATCCAACTACACAATACACATGTGTATGAATACGATACACTTACCACCCGGACAGTGATACACTACCCCATACAGTTGCCCCATACACTTCCCTCCCCCCCTCCCCTCCCTATCATTAATCTCTCACACCAAGAAAGACATCCAGCTATACAATACACATGTGTATGAATACACTCACCACCTGGACAGTGATACACTACCCCATAGACTTGCCCCATACACTTTCCTTCCTCCTCCCCCCTTCCCTCTCTATCAATGATCACTCACACCGAGAAATACATTCAAATACAAAGTACACATGTGTATGAATATGATACACTTACCACCCGGACAGTGAAACACTGCCCCATACACTTGCCCCATACACTTTTCCCTCCCCTCCCCCCTCCCCTCCCTATTAATAATTGCTCACACCAAGGAAGATGTCCACTTATAAAACACACATGTGTATGAATATGATACACCTATCACCCAGATAAAGATTCATTACTCCATACACTTGCCCCATACACTTTTCTTACATCCCACCCCCTCCCCTCCATGTCAGTGATCACTCATACCAAGAAAAACATCCATCTACACAATACACATGTGTATGAATTTGATACACTTACCATCTGGACAGTGATACACTATCCCATACACTTACCCCATACACTTTTACCTCGTCCCCCCTTCCCCCCCCCCCC
>SZWC01006310.1:122382-142214 GCA_023375785.1 Penium margaritaceum | reverse complement strand
GGGGGGGGGGGGGGGGGGGGGGGGAGCAACCAAACCAACACAATCAGCACGGGCAGGCAAGACTGATCAAAACCGAACCGACCAAGGCCGTTAGCCTCCTAGGCTGTTCAAGTCAGTGGCCGCGACAAGGGTTGGCGTAGTTTACACTGTTCCCTCACTTCAACACTTCAACACTGTATCCCGATTCTTGACAATGTCGCGGCAGCTGTCCAGCGTCCCTTGCGTCATGCGATCCAACCTGCGCCTGATGCCTGAGCTTCACATCACACAGTGATGCCTGAGCTTCACAGCAAACGATTGTCGCTGAGCCACTGGTTATGGGCGGGTGCGAGTCGACATGCCGCCGCCGTGCACTGAGTCGACAGCTGAAGGTGAAATCTGCACACCTCTTGCTCTGTCCCCTGTAGCTGGCAACCCAGCGTCAACGAGGCCGAACGACTGGTTTGCCAAGCTGACAAAGCGCCTGTGCTGTCTGCGGCAAGGTGTGAGGGGTGGCAGTTGAGGTGGTGTTGGTGGTGGTGGTGGGGATGGTGATGATGGTGTTGGTGGTGCGTCGTGGTAGTGGTGATAGCTATTAGTGGGCCTACCACCAATGGCACCGCGCAGGGGAGGACAGAGGGTGGTACGGAGGTCACGGCGCTGAAAAGAACAAAAGAAGGCGCACAGCTTCCACCGGCCTGCACTGAGAGCACGCGGCGGACGGTAGAGTCGCTCAGCTGACGAAGCGCCTTCCAGCACCGGCAGCACGACTGCGGCTGCGTGTCCACAGGTTGGATCCTGGGGCGGTGGAGACAGTTTGCATGTCTCAGAATACAACAGATAACATGATGATGCTGCTGCCGCTGGCGCTGAACGGGCGCCGCACCCACGGCGAAGATACCAGAGGTAAGGGGCGACCAAGTTCGGCTAGCCACGACAGTAACCCAAGGCTGTCAGCGTGCAAGGCACGGCAAACCACGCAGAGCTGAATCGGGAGAAGCACATGTTCGCGTGCATGCTCCTGCTCCACCGAACGGAAGTTGCACACGCGGGCGAGTGAAGCGACCTAGGAACCCGACCAAGAGGTCCACCAGTTAGCTGTCGGGTGGCATGTACCAACTGAAACCGCATTGAGTCGAGTAACCATGAATGCTGGCTGCGTCCGCCATGCCACGACAGCACGAGAGCAATGTAATCATTAAGACTCTGAGCTCCATTTCCGCTAGGCCAAATCGAGTGTAGACCACAGTAAATGAAATAACTTAAGCTCACAGCCATGTTTGAAACTTACTCTCCGGACATACATTACTTTATTCTCCCTCTGCATACCTAGCTCACTTATTTGCATGAATCAGAAACTTAAATGTTCTCTCTCTTTCCACTGTTATCACATTACAAAAAATCTCTATTAAATTTATAGCCATGTTGGAAATCTACCATCAGATTCGATAGCCTTTGTGACATGAGAAATCTATCCAAAAAGCTCTTACAATTGTAGGCGAAGTCAAAAACATGTGGGATGACCCAAAACTCTGCTTATCTGAATATCCATGGGAAACAAATTGCAAAATAATTCAACTGTAATTTTTTTTCTCACTTTGTTTTTTCAGAAAATATTATTATAGCATAAAGAGTTCTCTTTGGCCATATGAGAAAGGTGGGAAGATGAAGAATGTAACCATTGAATAGTTGCTCATAACAATACACTAGTAATTCAAAAAAGGAATATATCATGAATTAAAATTAATTCACTTGAGAAATTTTTCCTTCACATAAGGGATGTAAAAAATTCGATGAAAACCTAAAACATCCCTTTCTGGTGAATGATATTTTTACACTATTTCAAAAACCAAATATGTGACAAACGCATGCTCCTATGAAATGAAAAATTAATTTCAACACCTTATTACCTTCTTTTTTTTTACTTCACATATCTAAATTTCTCTTCACCTTTTACAATAAGAGATTGCTTGCAATAAGCTCTCATTTTTACAAATCGAACGTGGATTCTTTTCATCCGAGACTTCTTAAAGTGAGTTTCACGACTTTTAGTTTCCTCCCAGACCTAAGGAACTAAACTTATTTCAATCGCATTTCATATCAAGGATAAAATGATTTTAACAAAATCAAAAGGTTATCATGTAGATGCTGTGATTCCAATCCTGAAGAGGCCCAACACAAATCCAATTTCAGTAAAACCCCGACCACATGGAATCATCAAATCTTTAAACTTCCATCAAACATTAAAACTTCCTATCAATTAATTAATAAAAGAGAAAAATACCATAACCACACGCACCAAACGAGGATAGTATTAAAGTCCAAATGCTAACATTTTTTACCCTCCACTACAAGGTATTACACATCTCGCACATTCGACTACAAAACATAACATAAACATTTAACTTCTTAATGTGTATTCTAATAAATCTAAGATGAAAGGAAATATTGTACAACATCATCCATGTGCCGTCCATTCTAATACGTTTCACACCAATGTGTCTACAACTGAGAAGAATAAATTCACAAGTGGTTCTTAAGTTTGAAGAAAAATTGTATTCATGACCATGTATGGGACCATCCTCCACTTTTGGCCCACTGTCAAACACATTTTGTATTCATCAATACCTGATTATGTGGAATGGATGATTTCAAACCTAAAAGAACATTTCCTCAAAGGGCATGAGCATAAGTGAATGTTCTTCTTATTCCATCAATTCAAGTCTATGTACAAAAACCATGACAAGGTTTTCAACACCATTTTCAAAAAAATCAAATTAAACCAAAACACATATTAAGCAACGAATACATACCTTTTCTAGCAATTAAGACAAAGACATTAAGAAGATAGATATGAAATCACTTCAATTAATGATTTGTATTGATTTCCCTTCATATTTTACGTTTTTTATACTAGTAACTACTACATTAGATTTTCACCCAGCATGGAAAGTTACTTCATGTAATTCTCCACAATACACACAAATTAAGAAGCAGGAAATAATCCTACTAGTTGTGTTAAGGACCAAGAAATTTACATAACTTTGGATTTTCTAAGGACAATGTTGAAACCATGGTTGACAAGACCAAGTAATAAAGGATGGAAGTCTCAATTTTACAAGGTTGATTTCAAATAGTGTAAAGACATTAACAAGTTCTTCTTTTTCATAGACAAACTCAAGGGGCAGTGATAACATCATCACAAACATAGGAAGGTATAATCATGCATTAGAAATGGGGATAGAACAAACCCTCCTTCATATGGAATCCTCTACGTAGAGTGCTTAAATAGCTAGAATCAATATGACCTCTACCTACAATGTATGCACTAGGACCTCCAAGACAGCTAGGACCGCCACCTATGTTTTTGGCTTAATAATCTAGGGCAAGAACAAAAAAGGGGGTGGAAGTCGCCACTTCCAACAGCTGAGCATTATGTAATGACTCTTTGTCTTCTAATTCCACCACCTCAACAAACTAGCCTCATGAATTCTCTCACAAATCCACATTCATTAGAAGTTCTCCTTTGTCCACCTACCCGACTGATTATTAAATTCGATGTTAATTATTTTTGAAGTCGTTGATTTTGAAAAGATTTGTTTTTTCGAAAAATTGATTAGAATCACCAAAAACATCTTTGTCAAATTTCAAAAGACATAAACTCATGAAAAAATATTGTTCAAAACGAGGTTGAAACCAAGTCTCTTATCATCTTGTACATTGTTGTGTCCTCTTTTTCCCAGGGGGTATGCGTACATGTCAAGGAAAAATTTGGCAGGTACAGTTTTTGCACAATAAAAAGGCATTGCGCGTGCGGAAGCTAGAGGAAACAAGATTTGACAAACGCAATACCTTTTCTGAACATGACTCACATTAATGATCTGGACCATTGGATCACCAGTGTCAGTCAGGTTTGGCCCAAAAGAAGGCGAGGAACTACCATTTCATTCAAACCTCGATGACTTGACCACACCAGTACAGCGCGCATGCTTTTCGAAGTTTGAAGTGTAGAAGTGAAGTGCGGTAGGCGGAGGTGAGCACATCCGATCGTTGAATTTAAGGATCAGCATTTCATTTTTGACGAATTTCAAAGAATCACCAAGATAATTGTGCCCGAAAAAATTTTGAACAAATTCAACAGTCACTAAACTACTAAAATCTCAAAAATCGAATTCAATAATCAGTCGGGTAATGAGCATGCGAACAGTACTAGATTGACTATGTATATTTTCCTCATAAAATCAATTTGATTACTAGATGTGAGGGATTAGCTAATAACCAAGCCTCATGAATACAACTCGGCATAAGTGGTTGAACTCGAACACAATCTGTGGTAGAGGTTCTAGGGGTGCAGTACAAATTAAATCCATGTAACAAATTCTACATGTTATGAATCTAGGTCATCAACGTTGAACTTATAGGCCTAGTTGAGTAAGTTCTTATCTTTTGTAAATGAAAAATGCTACTAAATTAAACTGAATTTCCTCTGGCCCCTGGTATAAAACACCTTATGTTGGCCAATTTGCGTTCATTGAATGAAATTGCTATATGTTCATTCTTCCAAGTGGCGCTTCAAACATAGGTTTCATTATTGAATGTGCTTGCCCCATGAAAATCTAAGGCATTGGTTCTTTAGGAGATTGTTCAAATGGTGCCATCATGGGCAACCAAATCAAGCCTCTTGTCGTTGGGCTCGAAGAAGTCATCAAACACTTCAAATCCACGTGGGGTTAGATATATTGTAAATGATAGATTCACTAATGCATTTGTTTTGAGGTATTTTTGGATTTTGCGTATGATAAAATTACATTTTTTCTTTAGTGGACACACACAAATCGTGCTTTGGAGCATTGTACAAGAAATCAAAGAATTTAATATGATTGACACGGAAAACTCCTATAGGGATTTTTCCTTTTTGTGTGCATGTTGAATGCTTTAATAGAGTCCTCATGCATATATTCACGACCATAACGTGTAAATAATTTCATTCTCCACAATGAATTTTGCTATAGTGGTTGTACAACAAAGACGCTATGACAAACAAGGCAGGATACAGGCAATAAATATGCATGTAGGAGGTCACCTAAGTCATACACAACTTAATGAGATCATTTTTTCATCATCACCAATGCTATGAGGTGCAAGTCTAAATCAGTTGCAGAGTCAAAAAACTGACATTCAGAACAAAGCTTCTCTCCAAACCATTGGGATAGCTACAACTCCATAACCCACAACCGAGAATTCATCCATTACGACCACTATGACCAATTAAGAATGCTACCTCCGTGCCAAGGTAAACCAACCCAAGATTTGTTTTGAAAGCTTGAGGTAAGTTCCACTTCAAGTAACAAAGTAGTGACTTCAAGTGACTACAATCATCTATTACTACCACCTCATAAAGTCAACCTCCTCACGTGTTGACTAAAATTAAATTTAGTTGAATTCTCCTCGCATCCAGCAATCAAATCAATGTTAGCAGATTGCCTAGAATGTGCATCAACTTCCTCATGATATATCAACCTACATGACATGTTGAGACTTGTGCTACAAGGTTAGATGCCTACCAAAGAGTTACACCTAATGTGGGCCAAGATGAGAGATAGAGAACCATGTTGTACACATCCTATTGTGTGTATTTTACATAAAAGAATTGTTTGTAATTTTTCCTTTCCATATGAAAATGAAGGACAATCAACCTACATGACACTCCCAAACTCTTCTTACAAGACAAGACACCTAAGATGACTTTACCCCCAATGTTTCTTGGGAGTATTGTCGTTGTTTTTCTCTACATATGATTGAATGAGGCTTGTTCAAATCATCTTTACGCTTGTATTGTTATCATTCAATGATGGATGAAATAGAACTTCTCCTAAGGTAATGCATGGCTTCTACATCTTATCTTTTCATGTTTAGTTCAAGTTCTAATGGGCACATCAAAGTCATAACATCACATCAAACCTATTGGAATTGGAGCAAGAAATGTCTTGAGCTAGAAACTTATTAATCATAGATAAAGATACATGGAGACACTCTCCACCATCTGTCTACAAGGGAATGGTGGTAGTAATGTAATCACGGCTACCTTTCAACTCAAACCACAACTTGCACAAAGTTAACGCTTACATGACTCCCATGAAGCTATGTATTTAAGATGAAAACTCTCTAATTGAAAATTCGTTACTCCTTTATTTGTTTCACTTGGGCCAATAATAGCAATGCCATGATACAAACCACATAGCACTTCAATCAAAAAGCCCCAACCGTTCCTTAAAACCGCATACTAGCTACTAAAACAAGAAGCAATGGCACGACAATCTATGGAGTAGGAAAGGGAGGCATTAAGATAACAAATGAGAGATCAATAACTCCCTTGATAGTAAGAGCAAATCACCAAAGCTCATCACGTTTCACACAAAAAACGGTTGAAGTAGTCATATGCAACCTCAACATCACAAATGCACAACAACTTGCATTCTATCAACAACACCAACAACATATGCATTAATAGATGATGCATCAAGCCAAAACAAAACTACTAGAACAATAATATTTGATGTAGTAGGAACAACATTGACAAGCACTATCTTCCCATCTTTGTACATTAAGTCCTTCACTAGTGGTACAACAAGAAATATTCAACAAGTTCAATTGGACATTTTTCATGTAAGGGAGCGCCACAACCATTTATGGTACATCCACAATGTGTGCCTATGGTGCTACCTATGGCACCATAACAATGTGTTGTTTGAACATCCATGACATAATCATATAGCTTTAATGTTTGGTAGTAGTAAGCATGTCAAAAGCTAAATCATTTCAATTCTTACTCGGATGGTAGTTCCTCGTGCTTTCTTCATTAGAAACAGTAGAAGGAGCCCCATCAATGTGATTTGAGAAATGATTGCCCAAAATAGCTGCTCCTTTCCAACTAGATAACACAAAATTTGGCTAATGGATAAAGCTAAACTCAGTTACCCTTAACGTATAGACTTAAGAATTGGTTTATCAAAAAGGTTGTTCTTATATGTAAGCATTTCTCACAAACAATTGACCATAAATTTATGTGCTTCAACCCCACTTTGACATTCATTATCTAGGTAGTAAACTAGTGTTACTTACATGTATTATGCTAGGTTTTTTTTTTATTCCATATTCACAAATATGATCTCCTTCCAATACAAATGTCAATTCATAGTTTTAGGGTTGAGGTGGTTGGCCATATATGCAAATGCGTTGTCCTTTTTCGGACGAGACTACATGTCTAAGTACTCCACGATAAAGTCCAACCTCCTAGCTAGGCTATGGCACATCAACCTTAATAGCTTGGAAAATGAACGAGCACCACTACATAAAAGTGAAGTCTTAAGATTTTCAACGTGTAATAAATGCTCCAATGTTAAAACCTATGTTTTCAACTTTCCTCCAAAGTGGGTTGACCTACGCTTATGGGAATGTAAGGCATGTGCTAAGGTGCAAGCAAATGTTTGAGTTGACGGAGGCAAACAAATGCAAGACATTGCTCACAAAATAATGGACTACAAGCTTGTAAGGATCAAGAATAAGATGCTTACACATTTATTTCTACAAGAAAGGCACAGTCAAAATTTCTCATCCATTATGAAAGATCAAAACAAGATGAAATCAGAAGAATCTTGGGTCCTTTCTTGACCTTGTCCATAGTGTACCGTTTGCAAATGAACCACTCAAACCGATGGGTTCCATCTCACAATAAAATATTCCTCTTGCTATTGTTATTTTCCACGTGAGGAAAGCAAAAACAGGTTAGAAAACAAGGGGGAAAGGTAGAGAGGCGAAGTGGGAGGAGTGAAGGGCTTTATTACAAAACATTTGATCACTCACTCATTCCTAAAGCTACACACAAACATTGCAACAATACAATCTAAGGAACCTTCCATCTAGGGAAAAGACCTACACAATACTGTCATGGTAAGAGCTTCATTGTGAGCACATGTACATGAAAGTGATACAAGACCCAGCATTGTGCATTGGACCATATCATGACTTGGAGCTAAAGTGACTTGATGAAGATGATGTTGAGTTAACGAAGGAATATTGACAATGAAGTACCAGTGAAACGAGTATGAAAAAATCTCACTTTGTACCTCACAGAGAGTTCTGAATGTCAAATCAATAGCATAAGTGAAAGTAATGACCTACGCGCATAACCTTTTTGAGAACATCAAAATCTTGCAAGAGTGGCCTACAAACTTTTATGTTAACAACAAATTCCCACGCCACCTTAATGACTCCTTATGTTCAAGGAAAAACAAAACACATTGAAAATTGTGGAAATTGGATCCGATGAAAGGTTTTATTTGGTAACATGCAACTCTTTCATGTGCATGGTATGGAGCAAGCAATGCGTTGAATTACCAAAATGATTCTTACAGAAAGATTCAAAAGGTTTATAGTAGAATGTTTCTCACTTTAAGCACTCTCTCAAGATGGAAAAAGCACACCGAATTTTTGAACATGTATTTTTTTAATTAAAGAGGTTGATGGGGTGTATTGTAGTAATTTCTATGCATGTTTTCTTGTCAACATGAAGAAGTAAGTCTTTGATGCAAAGGATCATGTGAACAATATCTATTGCATAAACAAAAAGGTCGATTATGTGTGATATCTTCATTACTTGATTGTTTTTCAATGTAGGTATGCACAATAGGGTACTCAATAAGATTGATTTTAGGTGGGAAGACTCATAAATGGATGGTGGGGACTATTGTCTATATGCATCTACATGAGAAAGACTTATTAGCTTGATGTGATACCTCTATTGAAGACCAATTTGCATCATTTGCTGCATGCATTACACAAAATTGCATCTGGACATTCATGCAAGATTCATTAGAATTTGTGAAGCCTAGAGGCAGTATTACTCTATGTCAGTAATCATTGCCACAACTTAATGAAAAGAGCAAATGAAGGGATGATTATTTTCATGAAGTTGCATACGCAATGAACCTTCCCATGTACATCTAATATCCTCTATTTGTTTTGATGTTCCATAAGTTACCAGTCACCTCTTATAAAAGTCACCTACCAGTCACCTACCATTTATCATTTCTCAACTTTGTCATTTACAAATAACTNTTGTAAAACATTGCCATCTATGGGCTAGGAGCTATGGTTATGAGTTAGATTTTGTGCTTGGTTTGAGGTTGAATTTTTTTTTTTGCTGTATCTTGTATTCTAATTGTCGATCAACTATAATCATGTTGTCATGTATCATTTCCTTTCGTGCTTTTTATATCTACCTACAGTTGCAGTAAGCATAATCGTCCCAGTAACAAGGTGCCTAGCCGTTTCGGAAATAGAAAAACAATAGCACCTTATTCATTCTGAGATGACATACTACCATTGTCTTCTCTTCACAACTCACGTTTATCTATGCAAGATAAATGCTTGGATAGAGAACACCGTTACGGGGGCTAGTGAGTCAACATTTCCCTTTTCTTCAAACTATTGTGAAAAACTATGAGTTGCCATCATTCTGCGTGTAGTTGATAACTCACTCTTCCATGCATTCCTTCTGTACTTGCGCTTGCTTCTTCCACCTTTCATTGAATCTTCATAAGAGATCATTTTGAAAAAAAATAGAATCTTAAAGAATTCAATGTTGGAATCTTTTCTTGGCGAGACTCTCGACTTTAGAACGTTTGAAGTTTCATCAATGAGATTTTTAAGACTTGTTCTTACTAAATCTTTACCAAGTTTGATCTAGTTTTTGTTTTTGAAATCCTAGTAGCCCTTTTTCATCTTTTGAATCCATTACAACTCAGAAATACATAAGATCAAGAAGCAAGTTGATCTGGTTAAAATTCAAATCACTCAAGGTGTGTGCCTTTTGATCATATTTTGCTACTAATAAAAGCAAGGAACAAAGAAAAGGGTTTCACATGTCGTCATTCCCCTTTAGTGTCTTCTTGTAGTCCCTTGACACGTTTGCTGGACATAAATGTGTGGCAACATCCCAATGACACCTTGTTCTCAAGCAACAACCATGCATAACACTACGTTATAGTTTTCTCTGCAAAATTTACATGATGGAATATGTAAACATGAGTCCACACATTAGTTGTAGTTGCTCCTCCTCACTCGTGCTACTAATTCTAGTTGCTACTCCTCGCTACCACTACTCCTTTTGTTGTCCTAGCAGAATTTGTTTAAGTCAAGTGTCTTGCAAGTCCCCATATGTAAATCTTTTAAATATGAGGAAACTTTCACATTGAATCAATGCATATTTCTCAAAGGGTTTGAGTTTTTACTAACTTTGAAAAACAATTGCTAAATGCCTCTTGTTTCCATGGTGTTATTTGATTCATTGTTCTACTAAAGAAGCCTAAAATCCTTTGGATAGCATGGATAAAGTGTCAAGTTGTTGCATGGAGCATGATATTCTTTGCTTCATTGCTCCATTTCTTTTTCACGCATATGTTCCACATTCGACACCATGCCTACTCCATGCATCAATCAGAATCTAGATGAACCACCTTCTTTGTTTACCAAAAAGGCCCCTTTATTAGTGTGCTGATGAAGTAAGCTCATGTCATTGAAAACTTTGATGATATCAAGTGCATCTTGGGGGTTTTGATATTGAAGGAATTTTGGTTGTATTTCCCATTTCAACAAACTCAAAACAAGGCTGAGTATCTTTATTAGCTTGAAATGGACAAGATAGTTCTTGAAATTCATGGTTACAGCCTCTTTTGTGTGACTATGGTGTTCATATGGCGCTCCCTACCATCCAATAGTTTTTTTCAAAACACATCATGTCTTATCATTGATCTTTGACTAACTTTTGCTACAAAAACAATGTGTTAGAGCATCTTTAATGCATGTTAAAGGATGTCTTTCCCCTTAAAGCTTGCTTCCTTATACTCTTCTGATGGCTCAAACATTTTCTTAGATAGATGTAAAAACATTCTCCCTCTCATCCTGATGATTATAACATCTTTTTGCTATATTCAACGTGAATTTCTTGTCCTTGACATCATTTTTCCCACACTTGTTTGATTTCAATGTCATGATGCTTCTTAGAGAAAAATCTAAGTAGTTTTGTGGCTATACCACAAATTAGGAATCAGTTACTTGGACGACTCTTTTCACTATCTTGTTTTTTATAGCACAACTACTTATTAAGTAAGAAATGTATATCTTGTCTTGTTCTTCTTGTAGCCCATTTTTTCCTTGTGAAAACCTTGTCTTTTTGTCATGGAGCTTGGTCATAGTATGTAGGGGACCTCTAGCAGTTTTTCTTCAGTGTGCTCGTTCAGAACTCCTTTGATGGGCAAGCCTGGGAGTAAGCTCATTGTCCTTTTTGTAATGTGGCATGCTTAATCGATTTCGTTGCTGGCCGCAACAGCACATAGCCTTTTGGTAATGCTCGAGATAGATTATGCACAAACTAGCCCTCTTCCCTTTCTAACAGCTTTAAACCCCCTTGGATTTAAATGAATATGCCTCATTAAATGGTCTTTCTACCTCAATTAGTTATGTTGTCTTCTAATCTTGCACATTTTTTCCTTTGACCACATTAGGCAACCCTATTTGGGCTCCATACTCATGATTTATTCTACTCCGAAAAGTTTCTTTTTTCTTAATGACTTGCCTCAATCTTCAAAGTAATGGATATTCATCAAAGTGAAAGACTAAAGTAGGTATTCTATGCTCTCACGTGGCTTGTGTGTGTCCGTAATGATTTGGGTAGCCCGGGAAAAAAAAAAAGCAACCTCTTGTATTGCAAAGCGGTATAGTGTGCATAAATGTTGTGGAGGTAAGATGGACTTCAATTCTTTTTCATCTGATTTGAGAACAAGCATGAATGATTCTGTTGGTGACTTGAGGAATCAAGTTATTGGTTGAACATTGTTTGCAAAAAACAAGTTTTCTTGACCTCTTTAAGTCTTTATGACATCCTCTAAAAACCGTGTCGTGTGTATCATAGAGCTCAAACCTCCATAGTTTTCCTTCTAGGCTCCATCAATGAAGTTTCTCAACATGTTTGACTTTCATGTACGTTACAAGCCATCTTTCTTCATAGGATACTCAAATTAGACACTATTGGTGAGTCCACATTACGTCATACACATTGGATAGAATCTTTCTTGATACCTTTTTTAAGAATTCTAATGCGTGCATTGTTGGTGCGATACGCTTAAGGATGGTCATCTAACCATTCACATTAGAGCAAATTGCAGTGCCACATATTTCAATGTTCTTCCACATTCTTAGAAACATCAATTAGCATGGTTCCATGGGACCATGCAATGGAAAGCACATGTCGTCAAGCATGTTCTCTAAGTAGGTTTCTTTCCAAGCCGTTATTGCATTGACAAAATCATTAGATTTAATTCAGCATAGAGTGATAAAGTTATACCTTTTACTCGAACACATGATATCTACTTTGGCCAAGAGATAACCAAATCTAGTGGTGCTATAACCTCCCTCCTTTCTATAGCCAAAACATATAGAAACATATGGTAGTACAGTCCATGTTGGTAGGTGTTCATAAGATCAGAGTTGGGTCATAAGTAAGGAAAATTTAATAAAGTGCACAAGAATGTTGTTTTGGTATATGCCTTATTTACACGTTTTGCATTCTCACCATAAACTGTAGGTCATGTCAACCACATCTCACATCGTACATAAGGCACCTGATTCTAGTCTGATTGTCGATGTCACTTCTCCCCCTTAGTCCTTGATGGATGCAATCCTATTGCATTAGATGCATCGAATAGATATGGCCAAGGACATCAAACCATTCAAAAACTTTGGCTTGGTACCATAGATCAAAAAACTTGAGCTTGCATAATGAGCACTCTTGTTTGACGTTCATGCCAAGATAGTACTTGAAACTTGGCATTTGCATCACATTTAACTCTTCTTATATTACACTTGTGGTTGCATGGAGGAATTATAAAAACAAGTAAATCAATAGAATATCATCAAAGTATAGTAATACATGGATTTCAAGACACTTGTCCATAGCATGTCGAGCAAAGTAGAAGTTGACAAGGTTGTGAAGGTTATGCTAATTGGGCTTAGATTCAACCTTTAGAAGCTGTACACCAGATTCTTTATGCTTTATCCCCGATTCTGATACCCTTCAAGGTGCTCTATGAAGAAGTGTATCTCCTTACCTCAATGAATAAAGGGATCCATGATGTCAAGTTGCACCACATGAAAGTGGTTTACTTCATAAATTAAAACAAGGATAGATTATGGTGTAACCAACCATAAAGGTAAAACTTTCAAATGTGTCATGGCCTTCCACATGTAAGACCCCTTCTTCCACCAAGCACACTTTGCAATTTTGATGTTGTGGTTTTCCTTTGTCTTCTCACTTATCACCAATTCAAACAAACATGCTTTATTATGGAGAATAGCTACTTTATCTTCTCATGGTCTTCCTCCATGAGTTTGATAAATGCTACATAAAATGTTATTGACTGTTTAGTTACAAACTTGTTTGCTAGTGCTTCCTAAAGTGACTTTGATTGGAGCAACAAAACAAATGTGGTCATGAAAAAAATATTTTTTATACGTGTTATCATGCACTTCATCACTCTTACCATAAACTTTACATGATTTAATATTCATGTAACACTCTGTTTCATCCTCCTTGTGTTTCTCTTCCATGTGCTACTACCAAGGATGTGTCAAAAGTTGACGTTTGATAGTAACATCTTGCTATTTCAACCTTATGGTTTATGCACTACCTTCCATCTCCATGGAAGTTCTTCACCATGACCTATTCTGACCACACCTTCATTAGTGGCAATGTGGTCCTTATGGTCAGCCACAAGAGGCACACTTATAGGCAAATTCTCTTTTCTTGCTTGTTCTTGATTTTTCACGAAGAGGGTCCAAAAATTGGTTGCTTTAATCTTGATTTCCGCAACAAGTCAAACATTGAACAACTTGATAAGGCCTGTTGTAGTTGGGCAATGGGTTCTTCACAATTGACATGTAAGATGATCAAAGAGAAAAAAATCATAAAAGGTGATGATGCGTTTGGCATCCATTTCTTCAAACTTCCAACTTTTCATCTTGGGGCCTTTTAAGAAAAAATGCCCCATGGAACATTTTTTGTACGTTTATTGCAGTTTTGTTTTTGGCCATGAAGAAACAACATGTGAGTAAATGACTTAAACATGGTTGTTTAAAGCTTGCATGTCTTCCATGCTTCAATCAATTTCATATCTACTAAATTCGTGTGTGCCACAGGATTCCTCACAAAAATTATATTTATGAAACAAAACAACCATATGGATTCTTCTAATCTCACTACTAGAAGCATGGACTTGAACATCTCCTAAACAATCGAAGTAGCCCTTTTTTTAGACCATCTTACTATGAGGTGTATGGCATTGACAATTGTTACAAGATGCCCATCTCCATAAGATGCAGCATGAATTATGTGTTGTGTTTTCTAGCATTTTTAATAGAAAGGAATTGAAACATCTTGTTTTTTTTCACCTTTTCCATGGCCAAGTATAAAGAAGTAGGTTTTTCATTCATCACTGGTCTATAAATAGTAACACCATAAAACCGTTGTGCATCACCACAAAGATGGAGATGTTGTGGAGTCCTGCATAGACTATTGTTGCAAGGAGTGGTCCATAGATCTTAATGCATCCAATTTTGACTTGATGGCTGATATCGCAATTGCTCGTAAGTTTGAACATTGAAACTTGGCACAAAACGTTTCATCACAAGGGCTAATTCTACATTGGCCAACTATCTTCATGTTCATGGTGTTGACATGGCCATTGTTAACCATTGAATCAGCCAAATCATCGTTCATTAGGCCAAGAAAATTGTGCCAAGCTTAGGCATCCACACCTGTTTGTTGGTGTTGACTTGGTGTTGGAAACATAAAGTTTATCACATGTTTACCTAGTGTACTAAACTCAAGCTCAATCATGCCATGATTAATAAGCCACAATTCTCCAAAAGTGTTCCTTATTACTTGTTGTAACACGTGCACCTGTCTTCGATATTTGCATTATGATACCATAACATGGTCATTATACTTTTCTCAGAATCAAGCACTTTCTTATTCTTGGAAACTATCACATACCTTTGGTCAAATGTTTTCAAGTGGTGGAGGCAAGATTAATGGTAAGTGATCTACAAAGTACACCGATAGTCCACCAATAGAACATATGGCAAGAAAACTAGCTTTTCACTTGGATTGTCTAAAAACGGGGACAAATGTTTAGAAAAGTAAAAATTGTGCCCTTTTCCTCAAACATTTGCATTTTATTCTTCTTGTTCCCTCGGCATCACTTCTTTTCCTTGAGGTTGCTCTACATCATCCCTTTCTTGCCATAGCAACAAACTTTATAACATCTCTTCAAATGCCCTCTATTCTGATAACAACACTACATTTGATCAAGGCCAGATACGATTTGCTCCCTTATGACATTGTGTGATAATACATTTTGTAATGAGCACCTGAACTTGTCGAAGTGTGCCAAATTCATGCCTACATAGTTAATGATTCAGAATAAGATGCGTTCATCTTTCTAAGCTACATTGCTGAATATGAATGTTTTTTCTAGCAAGATGGTTGTTTTGGTAATTTGTTGAAAACATCTTCCACACATTTTCAATTGTCAGTTTTAATTCAGGACTTAACTTCATAAACTTCTGATCTCATCCTTGTTCCATGACAGATCATTAAGTACAAAGATTACGAATATTTGTTGCTAGACTTGTGCCTATTGTATTGCACCTCAGTCACAATCTTTCCCTCTTGATGTATATCTCAATGACACTAAATACACAAAGGCTTATGTGGGAGAGCTGAATTTTAAGATGAGACTTGAATGTGTGGTCCCCTAACATGTAAGCGTGTTGTATATACAAATACAAATGTTTTTAATGATTTTTTTTCACATATTTTCTTCTCATAGCTGTTGAAAATTCCCCTTTCTACATCAAGGTCCTTACTTGAAAATCATTCCTTTGTTTTGCATGTTGAAAAAGGATAATGTCCACGCAATGCCTAATTCATTTAGTTTTACATCAATAAAATGAGCTTCTTTCAAAACTATTGAAGCCTACAACCTTATAGAATCAATTCTTATTAGGTATTCTCTTACATTTTCAAGGGTGTTGCTTGTATTTACTGCAATTGTATTGCTTAAGATTAACATATAAGATCCATGCACATTCATATCTATTCTTCATTGTTACAATTTTTAAATCTCAATAAGGAGTTTCTTCTACATTGTTTTCTTTTTTGTTAATGAAAGGAAGAACAATTATGATAACTGAATAGTTTGAAATGTAGTTTCTTTCATTCATTTAAACTATTTTTTAAGTCTATTGCCCGTGTCACTTAGAACCTGAAGAAACCATTCAAGGCTTTAAAATTTATTACTCTAAAAGGGACAATAGTTCACCAATGAAACATCATTTATGTAAAACATTTGAAATGGTCATTCTTAATATTGATAATGAGTTCTTTAATTCATGATGCAGTTGTTTGATGCTTTCTACCATCTATACTTTTACAGTATTCTCTTCTGATTGTAATTAATGAAGCATGGTATCTTTCTACATGTGATTGTATCTAATTTTGAAGTTTATACAATGAAGCTGGACCTCAAGATACAATGAGAGGGAAACCTATTGAAAATTCTTAAAAGTGATACAAAATCTTTGCGAATGCCCTTAAATGGTTAAGTTGTTAGATGAATGTCCTTATGTTGTTAAGCCTGTTATTTTGATCGCCTCTGCTTTTGATTACTCCATACATGTGTTGCTTTGGAATGTGAAATGTATTAGCTAACCATTTAGTTTACGACAGATGTAACTATGTGAACTTATTCATTCTTTTCTCCTTCCTATGCATGTCATTTTTCATGATTTGCTAAATCAAAAAATACGAGCTCTCTTAACAATTGATGCAAATTCATGGTTTGTAAATGCTCTAGTCCACGTCTGTACAATATTAGAAAATTCAACTTGAACAAGGATGATTGCTAGTTGCTCTTTTTCTTATTTCAAAGTGCAATGTTGTGTAGTTTGGTGGATGAAGGTAAGGATGGGACAAAAAATTGAAAGTTGGATAGTTGTGCATCAATAATATTTCATTTAAACACCCTTTATCTTTTCTGTAAACTTTTCATTTAAACCTTATCATGTCTGACAACACTATAAGAGTTTCCCCCATCTTTAAGTGAAGTTACCATTCAATTTTTTCGTGACCCCCTGAATGTAGACATGCTATCAACTTAGGGTTATCATTTTTGTACCCTCTCAAAATCTAGTAACTTGAAGGACCCTCAGTTATGGTACTAGAGCTTCTCAATTACACAGTCTGTTCATAGAAAATCTAGCAATAGGACAAGGAGCTTGTTGTTTACTCTTGCCTTTTTGTCCGATTTCCATCCACTTTGTATGTGTGAATTCCACAGTTTTTTGCCCATTGCTTATATCTTTTCATTAGTGGCATATGTCATTCGACTTCTCACAAGTCCAACCTCGTCCTTCATCCCTTAATGGAAGAAATTGATATCCATCAGATATGATAATCCGGTTGGCATTTACTTTTTATGTCTTCGATATGGATTGTCACTTTATACTCTTAAGACAGTGCATTCCCATTTTAAAGCATATTATTTCGTGCAATCCATGCACTAGGATGTTGGAAAATTAGGGAGGAGGATGTTTCAATTCCCAAATGTTTGAATTTGATGGAGTTTGTTTTCTGTTTTTCTTCTTACCGAAAATAATTCAAATAAAAACATTTTTATCCATGATGGTTTTGTCAAATTTTCAGGTATACTTGACACTATTTCACTATGACTACCAGAAGATTGGATTGTACTATGCATCATACACAATCAACAATAGTATAGTGGACAAGGAACATGCATGGGAATTGTATCCAATGTTCTAATTGAGTCAATGTGGGCTTTCATAAGAGACTCATATCTTAGAGGGGTAGCAAATCATCATTTCACATTGTGATAGTAATTTAGATATTTATTCATGGACAATCGCGATGATTTTGGATGAGAGTACGATTATTGAGGCTCTTACGATAGGAAAATTTCTTATGCAAGTCTTCATTATGCCAACTTCTCTATCATTGTCTCCAATGATGTATGGTGTTGCATGAACTAGAAATCAAAATGTGCAGAGGGTCACTGAACCCAATGGATCCATCATGGGATTGATCACTTGAGTTGTCTGTTTGGTGCCAATTGTTAAGAATTGTGCTCATGCTACAAAGTTGTCTTGGAGAGATTTGTGCATATTGCCTTTTTTATCTTCCTTTTTTGTTCAAGACATTAGTTTTTACGGCTTTTTGTTGGGTGTGCTTGTTTTGTTTACATCCTTCATCGTTGATCAACAATATTCTAGATGGCAGGGTTGCATTGAGCATTGTGCAAGGTTGGTGCCTTGGGAGAAACCTTTTGGCATCCCCTCTAGCACCCATATGATCTGATACCAAGTGTGAAGTTTAGCAAAAGATGGATGGTTCATAGGGATGAAATGAAGAATAAGAATCACTAGAGGGACTATGATGAAATAGCTATGACTTTCTCTAGGTATGCTTTGATGAAGTGTGTTGAAATACTAGATTGAATACAAAAAATGACAAATAAAATCAATACTTGAGGTGTTACAAGCTTTGTTCAATTAAATCATGTGAGATTGCATCAATTGGTAATGATCAAAGGAATTATACCAAGAAATTAGGGGGGTCTCAAGAAAAAAAGGGACTGCCTTTGTAAAAGTCTTGAACCGTCAAGAAGTGAAATGGGAATCATAAAGAAGTAAATCTTTTTGTGGATTCTTCGATAAAATGGTCAAACTTAACAATGTTTTGAATGGTAAAAGAGAGGCTGGGACAAGTTGTAAGACTACCCTTAAACCTTTGGTGGAAATTGTTGAAGGTCAAAAATCGGTTAGAACATTTTCATGGGGAAGAATGAAATGTTTGAACCGAAACATTTACTTGATCCCTAACTATTCTTTGTTGCATTCCTACATGATATCATAAAATTGAAGGAGCTAAGAGATGGATTCTCTATTGTTACAGTATTTGTACCTCAAATCTATTCAAGATAATTCCACTCAGCTATATTCAATGTATGATCTAGCCAGAGCATATTCATCTTATCTCTTGCTCCTTGCAACATGAGCTTGAAGATCCCAAATGTCCTAGTAAGTATTTGAATACTTTCTCTTTTTCAACATGTGTATGAATTGAAATAATTTGGAGGAGGATTTGCTTTTATCTTTATTATGAATTCCACCAGCGCGAGCTACCCTACATAAAATAAACTAGACCTTGAAATCTTTCATTTTGAAATTGTGGCATTGAAGATACCTTGTCTTGGATGTTTGATGCTTGAGATGGCACAAATCATACATGCAATTCCATGATTTTCCCATTAAGTCCTGGAAAATATTTTTATTTAATTATTTTAGATTAAATACCATTTTCACTACTATGAAAAAAATTGGATCAATTCAAATGAAAATGCTGTTCATTGAAATTTCTGAATATATGATTTCTTTGAATGGTTTGTGAAGTTTTTTAGCTTAAAATTACTCGTTAACTATGAATTCATGGAAATTTATGGCAATATTATATGCGGAAATCCTCTTCTTTCAAAGATGAAGTTTGTTTGAATTCGATGTTCCTTTTGGGGATGGCGTGTTATATCTAATGCCATAGTGAAGTGGCTGGTGATCCAAGACCAGTCGTTGCTTTTAGATCTACTCCTTGCTTTTCGCTAAGAATGGTATGTTTTCGCGTCGTTTTCTGAAAGGAATCGCTTCCTACTGGACACTTTTCG